>PVJA010006377.1:26303-73612 GCA_004027025.1 Myocastor coypus
CTATCGAGCTATCCCTGATTTTAGTTCGGTGTGGTGAAAAATATGGGTCTAGGTTGAAACTTTAGTATGTGGGAGCCAGCTTCCCCAGCGTCATGTGTTGAAGAGGCTGTCTTTCCTTCAGTGAAGATGTTTGACGTTTCCATCAATGATAAGGTGGCTGAGTGTGTGTGGAGCTGTTTCTGCATCCTCTATTCTGTCCCATTGATGCTGTTTTTATCATGGCAGCTCTGTATTATCATTTCAAGTCAGGGATTGTGATATCCACTGCCTTGCCTTTGTTACCCGGAATTCCTTTTGCCCTTCTAGGTCTCTTCTGGTTCCAAATGAATTTTAGGATTATTTTCTCTAGTTCTTTGAGGTATGCTATCGGTATTTTAATCAGCATTGCATTAAGTCTGTAAACAATAGCAATTTTCATAGTATTGGTTCTGCCTATCCAAAAACAGGAGATATCTTTCCACTTTCTGATGTCTTCTCTGATTCCATTTTTCAGAGTACTGTAATGGTAACATCTTTTAGTTCATTAGACTTTTTCCTAAATAATTCATTTTTATGCTATTGTGATTATTCTCTAATTTTTAAGTGAGTTTGTTATTTTGTACATATATGTTATTGATTTTTGTGTCGACATTATATCCTTATATGGCACTTAATTTAGTTATTATGTATACTAGCCTTTTGATGTGATTTTTGGCATCTTCTACATATAGTATTATGTCATCTGCAAATAATTTAACTCCTTCCTTTACTATCCTTATTCTTTTTATTTCTTTCTCTTGTCTAATTGCTCTGGCTAATGCTACCAGAACTATTTCCAAGAAGAGTGGCAATAGTGGACATCCTTGTCTTTTCCTGATTTCACGGTAAAAACTGTTCAGTTTTTGAACATTTAGTATACTGGTTTGTTATATGCCTTTTATGAGGTTGAAATAAAAGCCTTTTATCCCAGTTTTCTATAAGGCTATTATCAAGAATGGGTTTCAAATGCAGCAATTGAGATTATCCTGTGATTTTTGTCCTTGGTTCTATTCATGCAGTATACCAATTTACCAACTTTAGTATGTTGGACCCACCCTGCATCCCTAGGATGAATCCTACTCGATCATGTTGCATATTCATCTGATAATTTGATGCATTTATTTGCCAGTATATTATTCAAGGTTTTTGCATCTCTGTTCATTAAGAAGATTGGCCTGTAGGTCTCTTTCTTTGGCTGGCACCTTCTCTGATCTTGGTCAGGGTAATTTTCTTCCTCCAGAAATAACTTTGGCAGTATTGCTTCTCTTTCAATTTCATTAAACAGCTTGAGAAGTAGTGGCACAAGGTCTTCACTAGATTTCTTGTTGAGTTCAACACTGAATCTATCAGGACCTGGGCTTTGTTATGATTACAATTCTTTACTTCTTTAACTTCATTGATTGACACTGGGTTATTTAGAATTTTTGTATCTTCTTGATTTAGCTTTAATAACTCAAATGCATTTAGAAATATGTCCATTTCTTCTGCATTCCCCCTTCTTAGAGTACAAGCTCTTGAAGTAGGAATTGATGATCTTCACAATTTCTGCAGAATCCATTGTGAGTTTACCCTTTTCATTCCTAATTGTATAGATTTGGATTTGAGCCTTTCATTTCTTGATAGGGTTGGACAAGAGTCAATTTCATTTAATCCTTCAAAGAACCAACATTTCAATTCATTGATTCTTTGTATTGTTTTCTTAGTCTCAAATGAATTAATTTTTGCTCGGATCTTTGTAACTTCCTTCCTCATATATGCTTTGAGTTTATCTTGCTCTTATTTTTCTAGAAGTATGAGGTTCAACATTAAGATATTTATTTGTATTTCCTCTGTCTTTTTGATGTGGGGATCCTTTTCTCATAGGATTGCTTTCATTGTATCTCATAAATTCTGGTGTGCTACACTGGCATTATCATTTAATTTTAGAAACAAATTTCTTCTCTAATTTCATCTGTGACCCATTGATTATTTAGGAGGGTATTATTTATTTTCCATGTGTTTATGAAATTTTGTGGTTCCTTGTACCACTGATTTCCAATGTTATTGTACTGTGATAATATGCATGGGATAATTTCAGTTCCTTTGCATTTACTTAAGCATGGTCTGTCAGCTGCTATGTGGCCTATTTTGGAGAAAGTCTCATTTGCAGCTGAGAAAGGTGGAACACTCTGAAGATATCTACTAAGTCTATTTGTTCAAAGGTTAGGTTCAGCTCTGAAATTTATTTGTTGATTTTTTCTCCAGTTGATCTATCTATTTACGACAGTAGGGATATTGAGATCCCCCATTGTAATTATATTAATTCTTATATCACTTTTCATGTCCATGAATGCTTGTTGTGTATAATTGGTTGTGCCAGTATTTGGTATACATCTTCTTGGATTATTCCCTTAACAAGTATGCTGTGACCTTCTTTGTGTCTTCTCATCAGTTTCTACTTGAAGTTTCCTTTTTCTGTGACTAGGATATCTACTCCCAATTTTTCCAAGGTTCCTATGACATCAGTACCTACTATTATTTTCCATCCTTTGAGTTTCAGTCTATGAATTTCTTTTTGAGTTAAATGTATTTTTTTGTGTAAAACATATTGCTGGATCTTGTTTCTTGCCACTTCCTTTGCTTTTTGCTGTTTCTACCATTATATGGATTGCTCTCTGCTATGTGCCACCCTTCCTTGAAGCCAGATGAGTATAGACTGAAACTTCCACTAAATGTGAGCTCAATAAATCTTTCCTTCCTTCAATTTGGGTGTTGGGTATTTTGTTACAGCATTGATAGAAAAACATAAGTAAGATAATAGGGAATACAACTGTTCTAGGAGCAGAAGCTTTGTGGCAGGAAGTGTGGAGGTAGTATTTGGGAAACAGCACCAGGGAGAATGGAACTTGTGGAAGAGTCCTCTGCAATCTCTGCAAGAAATTATTGCTCTAGTCTTACAACAGAAGATGGAGTCATCAACTACTTTTGTTTAATAGTGAAAGTTTTTATGTGGTGAGTTACTCTGGAATACTGAGGTGCACTCTGGGTAGGATCAGAACTCCTGAGCTTAGGGTTTGTCTCTACCTCATTAGATGACTAAAAGTAATCATCTTGATTTTAAATTTTTCACTTGTAAAAATAGGCCTACTAGTGCTTTTCTGTGATCATCTATGCAGGCAATTCATAAACTGCATGGTATAGTTCCATCTACTAGTTTGAGGTGTTCTTAGTGGTGTTAGTTGCTAGAAGTCAAGGACTGTGCTGTACCACACCCAAGCAGTAGTGATTATTAGGGTGTTTCATAAATGTGTTTTATCATGGTGATGTTGATACAGAAATCTAGTGCTATTTCTAGCAGTGTTAATGAGAATTATAGGCAGGAAGCTCTCCAAGAACCTCTCCCAAGGATTCAGCATTATCATGAATATTATAATGTGTTAAGATACTGATTTTTAATAAGGATGGTCCCAACATAAAACAGATCCCTAATTACAAAAATAAACAACAACAAAAAAAAATGCAAAAAGTAACACTCAGAAATCTTTCTTTAAACCAATTCAAAGGAGTTTGTTGAAAAATGTACTCATACTAATTCAACATAAGAGCATTTACTAATGATATACACAACAGCAATAGATTAAGTTAAAACAAATGACATCTTCATAAGACAGTTGGTAAGATTTAATGAGGTTCTTAAAATATTAAAATATTAGAAATGGACTATTTTTTATCATGATGAAAACTGGTGGAAAATAAGAGCTTATATTAAGAGCTTATATAATGGATAGAGGAATTAAATTGTATTTAACGATTGGAACAAGAATGATTCCTTAATAGTATTCTGAAAACTGGTTAATGCAATGAGACATGAAAAAATAAAGAGATCTGACAATGGGAAGAGAGAAAAGATAATTATTTGCAGTTAACATAATGAAAACCAGATTATGCAGAAAAATCAGCCAAAAAATGATCATATTTAATAAAATGATTCCATAAAATACTACATTTAAAATAAAAGTACCAAAAATAATAGACTTACTAATTATTAGCAGTGAGCAGTCAATCTAATGAAAACATAGATCCTGATCATGATTTCAGCTCTGTTTGCAAAAGAAGTCCTTGGGGAGAAACCTACTGATGCATATATTATTACTACAAAGACAAAAAGTTTTAAAACTTTAAAAAGAGTATAAAAATATATTGACATTTATCAATCCATCTATCAAGTTAAGCATACATAATACTCTTAATGAAACAAAATATTATCCAATACAACTTAGTAGGTTTGTATCATCCAAATAGATAAAGAAGAAAGGGAAGATTTAGTCTATTAGATACTTAAAAACAGAGGAAGAACAGTTCATAGAGGTTTGCTTTTTTTTTTTTTTTTTTGTACTGGGGATAGAACCCAGGACATTGCACTTGCCAGTCTGGCACTTCTACTGCTGATTTCTCCAGCTAATCATCATCCTTTGCTGGAAGACCAGGCCTGTCTATCTCCTAACTTCTCTCTTAGCCCTCTTACCCAGATCCACATGGCAGCCTGAGCCAGCATCCACCTGAAACAGATCAGATCATTGCAGTCTGGTGTGCAAAGACCCAGATAGCTCGCCATCTGTAGGGCATCAGTCTGTGTCTTTTCAATTCTGACTAAGTCCAGGCCCCCACGGAATGTGCGTGACCTTACCTGGAGAGGGCCTCTGCAAAAGCAAAGAAGATACACAATCACTTAGACAAGGAAAACACAGAGGAGACACATATAGGAAGAGAAAATAGGCTCGTGAAGATACGAGGAGAGACTAGAGCCAGGTGTCTGTAAGAAGAACCCAAAAGTGCTAACACCTTGATTTTGGACTTCGGGCCTCTGGAGCTGTGAGACAGGACAGATTTCTGATACTTATAGCCATAGGGCTGTAGTGAGTTGTTATAGGTCCCTAGGAAGCTAGCCAATACACTACCTCTCTCTGAGTAGCCATTAGTGTCCACATAGTTCAGTCTGTACCTGAATCTGCAACCAGTTAGCCACCTCACTTCTCATCTATCACCATCCTCTCTGAATACAGATAGGAAACCACCGCAGGGCATTGGCACGTGCTTTCTATTCCCTGAAGTACACTGTCCTTACGTATCTATCATCCTGTGATTCCTTCAGTCATGTTTTTCCCCTGGCAAGGCAGTGCAATTTTAAATTGCACCTCACCCACCCTGGCTGGATTCTCTGTTCTCCTTTGTTTTATTTTTCTTCATACAACTTTTTCACCACTGAACAGATTATATGGATGTATTTATACCTCTATTTGTCCTGTCTCCTCCAGCTAGAACCACACTGCAGGCGCAGATGCTTAGACTGGGCTGCTCACTGCTCAGTCTCCAGCAGCCAAAACAGTGCTTGGATTCTGCATGAGTTTTGTGAGTGAAAGCAAGTAATGTGTCAAAATATAATAGCTATAACAGATAACAACACAGGCATTAGAAAATAATGGGGAGGGCTAGTTGATACATAATTTTCAAATATATCATGTTAGAAAACTTATTTTAGATGCACATTCTACTTGTGTATTGAAAGATGACGTCAGAAAAATCAGCAGAAAATAGAATAGTACATGAGTCTCTGGCAAAGCAACTTTTAAAGAATGGAAAATTGGGCAAGTTTTAAAGCTGCTGGTTATAGATTCTGCTATATAAAAACTATTTTTATAATGTATTTAGTACAGGGTCTCTAGGGTCTTACTATGCAGATCAGACTTGCAGTGATCCTCCTGTGTTCAGCTCCCGAGTGCTGGGATTGCAGGCGTGTGCCACCACACCCTGTTTTAAAAACTAAAATATTAGCACAGTGCATGCATCTCACTTCCTGTCACTTGGAGCCAGGTTGCCTCCCACATGTCTTTCATTTCCTGGACCACTTTAGGCTTCTCCTTGGGTCAGACCTTCCATCTTGTGTGCTCCATTGATGGAGCCTATGTCCCTGCTCTGATCTCTTCTGGGCCTAGAGGACTATGTTCAGTTGGCTGGAGGCTGCCAATCAGCCTCTTCCCAGCATGAACAGTACCTGGATGTGGTCACCTGCTCACCTGGAAATCCTTACACTGTTCTTTGACATATATTGGGCGCATGGGTTTCCCAAGGCCTGGCTTTGGCTTTGCACACCAGTTCGTAGGCCCTTTTTCCTCTGTCTCTCAGCTTTCCTTCCCTGCCCCGCAAGCCTCTGGAGCTGGCCCTAATCACACAGCAATCAAGGCCACAGCCAGGTAGATCTGGTCTACGTTAACTTACTAATTTCTCAGCATGATGGGCTTTTTCTTGTGTGCTCCCTAAGCCCCAGTCTCAGGCAAAATAGGGATCCTACCTTCAGAAGCCTACAGCTTGCATAATTACATAGCTGATTAGTAAAGAAGGTATGAAGATAAAGAGGAGCCCTGGGCAAAGCAGGAGGCCTAGGTTCCTCTCTGCTGTGATACAAAGTTCATACTTTCACAGCTCCGAGTGGCATGGCCTGAGGGAGCTCAGTGGTGCAGTAGGAACTTCTTTTCTTCCTAAGACCCCACTGGTCTGCAGGTGGGCTTAAGAAGCAGGGCCCTGGACCACAGAGTCCAGGGGGTCTTGCTGCCATGATCTGCTTGCTGCTAACCATAGTGGCCACCTAGGAACCTGCTGCCCACTTGGAGTCTGCTTTCTTCCCCTAGTCCTGGGCGATGCTCTTGAACCAGAGGGGAAGCACATTTTCTGGGCCTATTAGCGTCCATTCGTAAACCAAGGAACCCAGACTATGTGCTGATGGCACAACTCTGGTGCTGCGTAACAACTGCTTTGTCTATTAATTGTAGCAAAACAACAAGTAACAATGGACCCACTTTTGGAAGATTTTTAGGGTGGAATTTAAAGTTCCACTTAAATGGAGCTGTGCACTTCATAGTTCTGCCTTTTTCTATAGCGGGAGACGGTTTCAGTCTCTCCTGCCCTCTTTGAGTCTTGTGAATGCCGAAGCTTCAGGCTCTTTGACAACCTACAGAATTTTTTTCCAAAGCCACTTCCTAAAAACCCAGAGGTCATCTTAAAGATCAGAAATGTAACATGATAAGATTTTTGAAAAACTTTTTACATTTCGAGTTAATAGCTGGGACATCATCAGGACACACCTGACACAGAGATATCACCAAACTCCTCTCATACTTCAAACCCTTCCCTTGCTTCTGGGTGTGCCCTTGGTAGATTGTTAACTTATGGTACCCCTGGCCCCTCACCTGGGTCTCCGTGGGGGCTCCTGGCTCCAGGGACACTGCATTCCTTTCTCTCAGCCCACAGTTCAGCTCCAGCCACACACAGCTATTGCTGAGCTGCTCAGCCTTTTCTATTTGAGCAGCAGACCACCAGTAAATATGTAAATCTGAAAAATGATTACCTAATAGTGGAATTTCTGGATTAGCAAGGCCCCTGGTGAGGGAAGAGTTTTGTGAGGCTTTATCTCCTCTGATATTACTCTGGCACTGATAAAGTACATTATATTTATAAATAGAGAGTGAAGTTGAGCATGGTGGGCCTGGAAATGGAGAGCATTAATTCTGGGTTGGATTTGACTACAATTCTGCAGTGACTTATGACAGGATGGGTGAGATCACTGGGCCACTGCTCCCACCCTGTAAAATGAAAGGGTTTGGAGAAACAATGTCTAATTTCATTCCTACTCCTAAAATCCTCTCACTTCTAAATAGACACATTTAGACATCTATCATGAAATTTAAAAAAAAATTCTGTTTGCTCTGAAACTTCAAAATGCTTTTAGATTCCAATGATTTTGCTTTTATCTGTAGAATTATATTTCTTGGACATATCACAAGGGTCATTCATTTTTCACATTTTCTGATTCCTTTAGCATTTTATTTCTTTGACACTCTTAAAATCCAAGTAGGTCAAACTAGTGCTGGAGAAGAAATGCACGCATACACACATGCATACTGACCCTTCTTCCCCAGAGTCATAGCACATTCTCTCCTGGCTTGATGGCTCTCCCGCCATTCCTCTCTGAGCTGGGATGACAGCTGAAGCGGCTGCTCAGGATGATAATGCAGCAATCATACATCACATATTTTTGTCTACTATTCTGTTTCCAGCCAGACCCATTTCCAATTCTGTGGGCTTCTTGCGAACAGGTTTAGCATGGCTGTGTGGCTGTATGAGGACAGCACTGGTGACGTAGCCCTTAAGGGATGAGTTAGTGGACAGTGTGAAAAATGGGATTGCAAGGTGGTGCTGGCTAAGCCCAAACCAGGAGCAGAGAGACAACAGTGGCACAATTCATGTAGGCGACTTACTTTGGCTATGGCTCCTGAAGCCATTTTGACTGCATTACACAAGTAGTGCTTGGTGGTTATCCATTCTTTTTGCTCCTTCTGTCACTAATTTATAAAGAAATAGTGGGCCATGCTGCAATCCTAGCACTCAGCAAAGTGGAGGGAGGAGGGCCACAGTTTCAAGCTCATTCTGGGTAGCTTTAAGATTTAGTGAGGCCCTTTTGAAAAATAAGTGAAAAGGGCTAGAGTCTTACCATTGGCTTAAACTCTTGTGCACAAAGACAAAACCAAACAACAAAAATAAAGATAAAAAATGCAAAAAGTCGATTTAGTTTTTTTGGTGTGTGTATTTTAGAGAAGGATCTACAGGGTGTTTAGGGTTTCACTACTAGATCAGACTCATAGCGATCCGCCTGTTCACAGCCTCCCAAGAGCTGGGTTTACAGGTTCACACCACCACACCCAGTCTGATTCAGGCTTCTTCTAATTCTCATGTTCTTTACACTTTGGAACACTAAGTAATTGCTAAATTATTACACAACCTCAAGTCCACCAGAATCTTTACATAATAAACTTATAAGAGAAACATAAAAAAGATAAATACTTTTATTTTTTTCTTTCCTTTTTTGTCTTTTGGAGACAAGGTCTCGCTATGCAGTTCAGGCTGACCATGAGCTCATTTTTGTAGCCCAGCTTGGTCTCGACCTCACCCAATCCTCCTGCCTTAGCCTTCCAAGTGCTGGGATTACAGGTGTGTGCCACCACGCCCAGCCAGAAGATCAATACTTTAGCTATGTGGTTCACCAGGTCCACTTCCAGAAAGTAAGACATTTTGGAAACTGACAAGAAGGTAGGTCAGTGTGAGCATCATGCCAAACATTTAAGACGCTCCTAAAGAAATTCACGAGAGAGCTACTGCATGTCCTGGCAGTCCCTGTTCCAAGTAGATGTCCTCCAAAGATAAAATCAGCACCTCATAAAGATAGGTGAGTCCTGTGCTCATTGCAGCATTATTCACAATGGCTAAAATGTCATGACAACTTTTTAAAAGAACATATTCTTTTTCTTTTTCTTTCTTTCATGTTATGTATTCGGCACAGGGCCTCACTCACTACACAGCTCACACTCATAGTGAGCCTCCTGTTTTCAGCCTCCCCAGCACTGGGATTACAGGCATGCACCACGACACCTGGTCTGTGTAGCCAGCTCAGCGTGGCGGGGGGCTGGGGGGTCCATCACGGTATGTGGTGCCAGGAATTGAGTGATAACAATTTTTGATGGATTAATGGAAAAAGAAACTGCGCTTTACATGCAGTGCATAATAAAATATTATTCTAAACAAGAACAAGACCCTTCCCTTTGCTACAACATTGGTGATCCCAGGGATATTATGATAGTGAAATCAGTCACAGAAAGAAAAATGCTGTCTTGTCCCCCTTGTATATGGAGTCAAATACACAGAAACATAGAATATATGGTTGTGAGAGTTAAACTCAGTTGTCAACTTGATAAATATGGTAGACATCCAGGGGACTAGTAAACCACACTCTTTGGTGTGGTTGAGTGCACCATAGAGCTATGATTTGGAGTCCATCTGGTCCCTCTCCCCTTCCTCACGGGCACTATTTCTGATCACCATGAAGTTAACACCTGCTCCACCACACCCTTCTGTCAGGATGTTTAGACCATGGAATGAATCTCCTCAAACCCTGATCAAGCTAAACCTTTCCTTTAAGTTGGGGGTTTTTGGTACTGTGTCCCAGAATCAGAAATCTGATTATAATCGTAATGACCAGAGGTGGGCAGGAGAAGAATGGGAGGGAAAACATGATACAGACTCACTGATAGGTTGAGTGGATGGGTAGATGGGTAACAGGTGAGTAGCTCTGGGCTCACACACCTAAACACAGGATCAGCCTTCCAGCCTGTGACAACCTGCCACTGCTCTCTGAGCCCTTTTGTGTGCATGTCCTCCAATCCTGAGCCTCTCTCCCACACATCCCCTTGAGCCCCATCATCTACCTGGACAATCCTGACTTTCTGCAGGGCACAGATGTGTGTGTACCTGGCCTTTCCTGAGCCTTCTCTGCTTGTAACTCTCCAGCTTCCAAAGCGTTAGGCTGAGTTGACTGTTAACTATGTCACCCCAAATGTCACCTCCTTATGCTGATTCTATGCACACGGTCACTCTCTAAGCCCTGCCTGTATTTATTCTGTCTGTGACAGTTACCATTCTCTGGAGTTGCCCACTGCACATTTGTTTTCTTGCTCACCATCACCCTCTTGGCACTCAACTAGATTCTAGACAGATAGGGTCTTGAGAAGCCTTCTGTCTCCTTTAGCAACTCTTACCTCAGAACAAGCACTATCACATTCCCCTGGGGACTCAGTGACATAGGACATGTCTGCTGGTGACAGGAAGTTTTACTGGCTCCTACACACAAGGTGTCCACCATACTGGTGGCTGCTAACACCTGGGCTCAGGCTCTTCCTCTGTGGGCTGGACTATGCTGTCCCCTGAGATCACTGGTAGGTGAGTAGAAGGATTTTGTGATTGATTTAAGGCTGAGCAGGGCCTTACGTACTGCAGCAGTCATGGCATTGCCTGTCTGGGCTCCACCAGGTATAGGCAATGTCAATTTAGTCATACTGAAATAATGTGAGTATTATTATTCCATTTTAAAGCACTGAAAGGTTAAATGATTTACTCAAAGTCACTTAGGGAGAAAATAATAAAGGCTCTAACTCCAATGTCCTGGCTTCCATCAGTAATAACTGTATTTGGTAATACATGGTTGAATCTTAGATGTCCTAGAAGTCTGGGTTCTATGGAACAGTCATATATTTTTCAGTGACAGTGATACATTCTAAGAAATATACCATTAGGTGATTCCACCTTGCCCAAATACCAGAATGGACTTAAACAGATACAGAGGGCTATGGCATCTCTAGATGATATAATCCTACTAGACTACTGCAGCACAGTCCATCCGTTATTGCCAGATGGACCGATGTGTCGTATGAATGTTTTTATATCACATGCCAGTGACAAGCTGACATTAGAATTTGATTCTTTAATTCCCATTGTAGAGGTTCTAAGCTTGACTGTGTAGAATGGACCGATAGTGGGGTCCAGTGACATCAGGCACTGTTGTCAAGAGAACTGAGGATGGCAATGCAAACACACAACCAAGATGCTGCACCTATCAAACACACATTTATAATCCCAGAGCCCCGGGAAACTGAGGCAGGAGAATCACAAGTTTGAGCCCAGCCTGGGCAATTTAACAACTCACCCATACCCTGTCTCAGAAAGGAAAACAAAACAAAAATGGGCTTGGGGGAAGTAGCTCAGGTCTAGTCCTAATATTTTTAAGAGAGCAAATGTTTTCTCTACTTTGGGTACATTTGGACTGGATATAGCCAACCAGTTTAGCACCTGCTAAATTACAGAAGCATAGTGACTGCTGAAAGCTGGTGTTTTCTCTGTAGTTATACACTTGAAATAAGGGTAGGAGTGCAGAGGCAGAGATTCTGAGCTCCTAACAAAGGCTTTATTATTCTAGTTTGTCTCCAATATGCAGAATTTTAATGCAATAAAATGCAATGCATTCCCCAACTAAGAGGTGGCAGAAGCCAGGGGCTGAGGAGAATTCACTATGTCTGAGGCCCTTGAGCACAGGAGTTGCTAATTTTATTTATAGTAAGATATTGTTACATTCCAATCTGTGTCATTACAGAGCCATCAGTGGGCAAAAATCCATTGTTTTGATTTCTAGTTTTTCAAGGTTATGATGCAAAGTCAGTGTCATTGTGCACTTTGGTGGAACCATTAAGTGGACAGTCTGTTGTTTTGCTGGCTCTCTGTTCTTTTTATCAGAATTTTGTCTTGCTTCATTAGCTACCATTTGATTGTATATAATGGATAGATTTATCATCATTAAATAAAAATGATGCAACTATGGCTTACTGAGATAGACTACACATGCTTGGAAAACTGTGTCTGTTGCCTTATGGCCTTGTGGAAATGCGCCACCAATCATGTAGGCTGTGCAGGTTCTAGGATGTGCCCTGGGGCTCTTCCAAGGTTATTCCAGAGTGGAGACCGCATCTGGGGAAGAAGAGTGTGTCACTTTTAAGAATTCCAGACACTCCTTTTGACAGGAACAAGAGGAATCCATGTTGATTTGCACAAAAGGGTGGCTAGTCATTCTGGAGTAAATGAAGCCACTTCCAACTGAGGCTCTGCACTGCCCTGTGGAGCCAGTTCAGTGACAGTGATACATTCCTGCTGAGGTGAGTCAGCAGGAATTAGGCACCCTGTCCCCTGAGCAAGCTCAGCTTCCCAGTCAGGTGGGGCTACCCACAGACACCTCTGCTGGGGAGCTAAGCATGCTCTGTCACCAGCACTTGGAGCCCAGGCATTGAGTGCCACACAAAGTAACTGTGTGCAGAAAACCAGTGATGCAAACAGGCCTGGGCATGCTCTGGAGCTCTGCAGGAAAAGGGAGCTGCTGCTTTTTCCAAGCCTGTGGATCCTCCTTTCAAAGGGTTCAGTCTCCCAATCCAGACTAATTTAGAAATTTGCAGTCCTAATGATGACTTGAAATTCATACTGGGGGCCCAGGATATAGCTCAGCAGCATAAGCACCTGCCTGGCAAACATAAGGTCCTGAGCTTGATCTCTGATACACACACACACACACACACACACACACACACACACACACAAATTCATGTCAGCCATATGACTTTACCAAGCAGCAATTTTTGCTACCAAATAAATGGAATAACCATAACAAATGATTTAAAAATTCTAGTAGATATTGGATGCATATATTTTAAAAAACGCATATCTCTACATTTGAAAAAGAACTAAAGTGTTTTAACTCTTGTGAAACTATCAGCCATGTTATTTGCATAGTGTTGAAATGCAGTTAGAAATTTAAGGCTGAATTCCCCTTCTGAGGGTAAAATGGTACTGAGAGATTCTAAGTGGACCACTGATTCTGGGTCTGGTACACTAGTCTTTTTTTTTTTTTCAGAACTGGGGAATCGAACTCAGGACCTTGCACTTGCCAGGCAGGCACTTGTGCCCCTGAGCTATCTCCCTGACACCTCCACTAGTCATTATTAAAACATATTTCTCCTTCTCTTATGGCCAAAAAGCAACTTGCTCTACACTGTCCTCTTTAAAAACAGTCAGATCTTTGGATTTGTTTTCTGTTGACAGAAGACCGTGCCCCTCTTCTGGAAATGAGTACACGACACCACTCAGTCAGTACTGTCAGAGAATGTAATAGTCTTCAGGTGCCAAATAGAGTTTTGGAAAACATTTGGATTCCTGTTGGAGACTGGGAATTCTGTGGCTTAATGGGACAGAGAAAGCAATGATTGCTACAGCAGCGCAATGCTCAGGCAAACCATCAATCAACTTATAGTAAGGAAGGTGTTTTAATATTAGGTGTGACTACTTCTGTCAGTGGTAAAAACGAGAAACTGAGCAATGTGGCACAGAAAGCAAAGCAAAACCAAACCAAATACAACACCACTAGATATGGTGAAAGGTACTGAGTAAACCCAGCACAATAGGCTTTTCAGCCAAGGATGGTCATCTGGCTGTGAACCACAAGGAATTCTACGAACAATAGTCATTACTAATGCATTCTCTGATTCTCCATGACAGCTGAATGAAACATAAAAGGGCGTATTTTTCTCGTGGGGCATGTGACAATGGCAGGCTCCTCACCCATCCATGCAACACTGAACCACCTCTCCGCCTGGCACCATGTTTCTCTTTCTTGCTCCCTTGGCAAAGCAGTTAGAAGTGCTGACACGGTGCGGTACGAATGCAGCTTCATCTTGGACAGGTGTTTGCAGCCCAGAATGCAAAGCTCAGGCCCTTACTGGGAGGTCTGTGGTGTTGCAGGGTGGAGGGAGGACAGACGTCAGAAATACTCAAACGTGCCACTCTCCTAGAAGTGTATTTTTGTAAAAGAATACAAAATAGTGATAGACAAAAAAAACAGCATTAGAAGCAACACAAAATCTCACTAAACAAAGGAAGTGTAGTTTTAAAAAGGCTTTAGTTTTTGACATGTGAAATAAAAGCATGATTTCATTAGAAAAAATGGCAAAGTTTCTTGGTGCCTTTGGAGATGCAGAATGTGGCCAAGCCTTTGTTTGCTGATCAGATGGGAACGTGGCAGATCCTTGACATAACCCCGCTGAAACCACAGCTTTGGAACCTATTAAAGACTGTTAATTACGGGGTGGTGGATCTTAATAGGTACAGCCACACCTTTGACCTGAGGCCCTGAGGGCTTTCCCGAGGGCTTCTACAGTTGTCTAGCACTCCCTGGCAGAGCAGCTGGCTCTCCCAAGGATTCTCATTCCATTGTATGTTAACTGTTGAACTTGGCAGGGTATGCAGATAGCATATCCATAATTATTATGGGTTAGCACTTCATTCTTTAAGAGATAAACTCCATAAAGTATATTTTGTTAAACACATTGGACTTCCTGATTTTTTAATGACTTTTACAATAATTCTTTTTTTTTTTAAAAAAAAAAAATCTTATTGGTAAGAACCAGTGAGATAACTCAGCAGACTAAGCATCTGACTAGCTAAGCACTGGGTTCCGGGTTCGATTCCCGGCACTGGGGAAGCTAAAAACAAGAGGCTCACTATGAACCCCAACCACGCAGTGAAATGCTGGACAAAAATTGAAAAAAAAAAAAAAAAATCTTACTGGTGAGTAAGCTAAATCTAGAGATAAAACTTATACAAAATATAAATAGAGGGTTTGATGTGACAAAACTATCTTGGGCTTAAACTTTAAGAAGGAATAGAAAACGTGGAAGAACATTTGAAAGGAGCAAACAAGCGCGCTCCCTGAGGTGTGGCTCATGCAAGGTACCGCCCACCTAGCCTGTGAGGCACTCTGCTGGAGCCCTGTGCTCGGACATGTCTATAGTACCATTTCTTGAAATGCATTATTTTTGCTGAAATACTGAGTCACCTTAATTCTCAACAATCAACGATGCTGGCTATATTGTAAGGTGAATCCTCCAGGATGAAAGGCATTTTCTTGGCTCTGAGAAGGGTGTCAGAATATTCTCAGAGCATATTAACTCAGCCCTTAATGACTCCCCTTCATTATACTGCATTTTAATTTAGGCCCTGGGCAATTATCAAAGAAACAGCCATTTGAAAAGGCCCATTGCATTTGCTTTACAAATATTGCTGGGGACACTGCCTGTCACCTCGCGAAAGCTCGCCAGAGACATTCATTTAGATTTAATCTCAGGGAATTTGTGTTCTCATTAAGCACAGTCCACTTCCTGCTTCACATCCTCAGGATCCTGTTGTCATTCACTGCCACTGTTTGCTTATGTTGTCCATATTGTTTTCTTTGGTGATGTTTCTATTTTTACTTTGATTGTGTATGCTTTTGCTTAAAGTTATTCCAGACCTTTTCTGAAAATAGGTAGAAAAATAAATGCATGTTATTAATGAATGCAAGTGGAGAGAAAGTTTCTATGTGGACAGCTGCTGTCAACTACCCCTAACTGTGCAAAAGCATTTATGGAGCTTCCTTAGGGGAGAAGGATCCAGTGCAGAGCAAGACAGGGTCTCTGTTCTCCCAATGCTACCTCTGCAATTGATTGAGTCTGGCAATTGTCAAGAAAGCAGCTGTAGAAATATTATCTGTTTCAGCTGGTTGTGAATACTCTCAGGGTAAGGGGTTCTTGTGTGGGACTCATAGATCTGGAGCACATAGGAAGTGGGTCAAAGAAAGCCCCTAGGAGAGATACCAATTCATTGGATAATTTTAAGCAAGGGAATGACAAGATCTCACTAAACTTTGAGAAAGACAGTTCTGGCTACTGAATGGAGAGTGAGCTATAGGGGAAAAACAGACGAGTTTGGTAGAAACAGTGGGAGAAATCCAGGAGAGAGGTTATGATAGAAGTCCAAGGGGGGATCAGAGCTACATCAAGGTGCTGATGTAGAGTGCTGTGGTGTTATCATGGCACTTGGATGTAGGAGGACCAGGCAAAGGAAATGAGGTCAGAAATGGTGTTTTCCTCCCCTGACCCAGAGGAAGCCTGAGGTAGAGGCAGAAATTGCCCATCTCAAGAGAACACTCGAGGTATCAAAGGTTACTAAGCATCTGAGCACAGCTGTGATTAGGGCATCAGAGACAGGAGTTAGAAGCTCTGAGTGGAGAACAGAGCTACTGGGGCTATGCACAAATCAAATGGGGGAGTTCTTCAGTGTTAAGAGTTTGGAAGTTGCCGCAGGCAAGGGAAAGAACACAGATCAAGAGCAGAGCAGGCCTGAGAGCGGACCTCTGCTAAGGCCCGTGATCTGCCTGACTTTCCCTAACAGAGCCTACCGCTATCTAGCCTAACAGGTGGCTGCGCAGATCTCTACTGGGGCCTGGCCAACGCGGACTATTTTTGGAATGAATGAAGCCAAACTTAGCAAAGGTTGCTTTTAATTAATATTAAAACTACCTTACACCTGATGATCTGCTAAATTATATTTAGCCTTAGGCTACAATTATAATTCAGAAAGAACTGCATATTTCTGAAAAAACAATGGGTTGTGGAATTAATAGTTTGCCTAAGAAGTTTATAGAATTAAGCTGAAAGGTGCTTTCAAAGTATACTTTTTTTTTTTCTAAGTATACTTTAAAAGATAAGGCTATGATAATATTTGGCTAACATCTTCAGGTAAAATAATTACTTTTTACTTAGCTTAATTATATATGACAATGGGGCCAACAAGATAGCTCAGCGGTCTAAAGTGCCTGATAAGACAAGCTTACACAGGTGCAGGGGACCATGGTTCAATCCCTGGTTCCATATGCTGTGCCAGCCCTGCTCTCAGGGTGGGCTGAGTGGAAAAAAACAAAACTAAATTATATATATATATATCATATGAGATTACTGGAATATTTTTTTTGGGGGGGGCAGTTTAGCCTGCCCTGGGGACAGGGCTGGCACAGCATGTGGTGCCAGGGATCGAACCTTGGTCTCTGTGGCCACCTAAGCTTTCCTAAGCAGGCACTTTAGACAACTGAGCCATCCCATACTAGAAAATTTAGTCTGAGAACTACAAAGTGAGTTATCAGACTTTAAAAAAAGCAGTGATAATAGAAAATAGCAGAAGGAAGTCTCTCCTTACCTTCCTCCAACATAGAGGACAATTAGTTTCTTCCTAGATCGGTTACTAAAAAAGACACATAGCAGTGAATTTATTTTCCTCTGTTAAAGTCTCAGCAATTTTTTTTTTTTTTTTTTTTTTTTTTTTTTTTTTTTTTTTTTTTTTTTTTTTTTTTTTTTTTTTTTTTTTTTTTTTTTTTTTTTTTTTTTTTTTTTTTTTTTTTTTTTTTTTAGCTCTGTGATTTCTTAGTGGCTAAAATACTTTGTTTGCCAACATGAAAACTGTATGTTCTGGCATCATTATTGCTTGAAAAACACTTTCATTTCAGCACTATTCACTTTTATTCTCCCAAAAGATTACATCAAAATGAAGAATTAGTTTGGCAACTGAGTGAGCTGACACCTTTAGAGGATAGATGTGTTGAGAAATGAAGCAATATTTCAGGTACTCCCAAATTGGACACTTAAAGCTACAATAGTCTGTTGGACCTCTAATTTCCAGGGCTTGGACTCAGCCTTGCAAGCTCTTGAACTGCTCAGATGGGGACTTGGAAGATGAGACAGTGTCAGTATTGGGCATCATTTTCTAAAATACAGACCATAAAATATAAGGAATCTTTTTTTGTAAATGGGAACATATGTCAAACATGGCATCTTATGCTTAGGACAGAAGGCTCTTAAATTATTGGTACAATAGTAAGGCACTATATGTATTTTCAATATCCAGAATGTGCATATAACGAATATACTGTTATGTCCCTTTAGCCCAACAGCAGAGAAAATACTAGCTAATTCATGGACAGATCACTGGTTCACCTAATATTAAAATATTTCATAAATTCTCTCTACCCAAAAGCAACTGAGAAATCAAGGAAGCAATCTAAGAAAGAAAATTATTTTCCACAAAGGAAAAATGAAGAAACATGCTGAAAACAACTTAAATGAATGATGTTCAATGAACTACACATCATGTCCTATATAATGAAACAGATATGTTTGAAAGTAGAGCACTCTGGTTTTGTTTGAAATATAACACATGGCAATAAAATCATTCATCTTTGTGAATCACTGAGTAAACACAGAAAAGTGGTCAAAGACATTATGGAAAGACCCATTATGTCAAATGAAAGAATATGAATGTGAGAACATTTTGTTGATGCTCATATGTTAGTAGATGCATACTTAGACTCTGCTTACTGTCTGGCCCCATTTTTTTTTTCCCCATGCAGTGTTGTTACAGACTTGCCTCACCTAACCAAGGTGAGATAGCTTCTGTGTCTTTACATCCCCATTCTCAGCATCTGGGTTTTGGGAACTCAGAGTAAATGTCTTTGGGTAGCTAAAAGTCTCCACAGTTAAGACAGCTGTTTTAGTCATTTCTAGGCTTCACAGACATGGTCACAGCTAGAGTTCTGTGGAGATCATTAGGCAAGTTAAATGGTACCTGCATGTCCATGAATTCTAATATTCCTATGCAGTCGTAGAAACAAAAAGACATGCTTCTTCTGACAAACACAGAGACATGAGAGCTTAAAAATATACTTTTAAAAAGGCCCTACAAAGCACCTTGGAGTGGAAGCACACCTCTGAGTACCTCCACTCAAGGCAGATCCAGAATCTATAGAAACTCCATGCACCCAATGCACTCTCACTGCAGGCATGATTAACACCAGGTGTGTACTGGTCCCTTCTTCCCATAACTATGTATGGCAAAGGCAGCATAGGTCAGGTGGCGGAGTGAGGGAGATACAGGTGTTAGCTACAGCTTCAAAATTCGAGATGCCACCAATCAAGAAGGTGAATACTTGCTCTTTTGCCCCTGGGCCACATCTAGTGTACAGAAAAAAGTCAAAGGTGAAAAGGACCACAGCTGGTCTCACTACATAATTCATAATTGCATAATTCATTCATGAAAACAGATATTGCTTTGTTAGCAGGAGGAAAACACCAATTGATCAAGTATGCAATGTATATATTGGTAGGGAAAACACAGTTGCTTTAGACTAAACTATCTGCAAAAACAATGCTCATTTCAACTGTAATTTGCAATTCACAATAGAAGCCCATTTAAATGTTGTTTTAGGTCTAAACTCATTTGGACACAAAAGAAACAATTCCTTGTAATATATGTAGACATCATCTTTTTTTAGGGTAAGATGAAAAATAAATTTTTGCTTGTAGCCTGAAAACACTCCTTGCTACAAACGATACAACTTGATAATCTGTTAAATATTCTAAAGGTACTGTGGCTTATACATATTTAATTTTTCTATAGTTACTTTATTAACTAAATATATTGAGGCCAAAACATATTCAATGAACAATTCTAATTTTCTCTATTTAAGAATGTTTTCCAAACCAAAGGAAAATTTGATATTACCATATCTTCCTTCTGTGCCTGATGCTGAAAATACTCTTTGAACTTTTATTAGAAAAGACATTTGATAGAACTGGAGAAAGATAATTGAGCTCTATAAATCAAGAGGAAAATGCTACAATGATTACGATTTACCAATCAAAAGGTGGCACTTTGAAAATGCATTTAAATTGCACAGGAATGCATGGAAACCAGACTTCTATGTTGCTGTTAGTTAATTTGCATTTTAATGTACACACACAGTGGCATTAATTAGTAGAATAATGGTGCTGATATATCTGTTAGTGATTAACTTTTAGTGCAACTCATCGGATGATTATCGTTTACCTAAAAGTGCTATAAGAGAAGGGAAAATAGAATTTCCACTCAGCAGGTCCTGTAGGGCAGGAGAAAACACTTTCGGTTGGGAATGAACCTAATCTAATTTTCTGACTTTTGGTCTCATATCTCTTTTCATATGGATGAAACAGTCACAAATTACAGTTCAGTGACAAGTCTGTGTTGTTGGAGCTTTTCTTAGGCTAACATTAGTAGCTAAAAACCAAAAATGTCTTTAACTTTGATAAAAGTAATCAGGCAGTCAAACTATAGTTTTTGAGTTAGAACCCACCTCTACCTCTTCCCCTTTCGTATCTTTTTCTTCTACATTTATTCATAAATTATTATGAGTGTTACAAATTCTGACACGGCTGGATTCTACTCCCCCACCATCTCTATCCTTTGGGTCTCTAATTTGCCTAGTTTATTTTAACCTCATAGGGACCCACTTTACCTGGTTTTACAGCTGCCAACTAATTGCTGCAAATCTTTCTCTGACTGAATATGTAAGTGTGTACTTTTTGTCTTAGTGTCTGCTCACACTTGCCCATCCACCAGGCCATGTGTCATGGCTCCTACCTACTTCCACACACCTGGCACACTTCAGGTGAACATTGTAGTTGTGTTGCTTCTCTAACTATGGGCTTTGCTCTTCCAGCTACTCAAGCATTACCATGTCTGTGTCCTCCCTTGAGGAGACCCTCAAGAAGAGATCTCCTGGAGCATTGGCTACATTGTCCTGATATGGGACAGATCTAATGGATGGGGTGGACAGTACATCACACACATACACACTCACACACATTTGTTGAAAGCTGGAATAATGACAAATGTTAATAGCTTTCCTTGCAGTCTATCCTGTCTTCCTTTCCATTTTAGATATGTAAACTAATAAAGCTTGAGAAGAAAAATTGAGATTTTATTAAAAATATGTTAAGAAAATGGATATTTTATTGAGTTTTTCCCTCAATGAGAGCACATCAGAAATATAAATAAAGTATCTGCAGTGTATTGGAGCAACAGCAGTTTTTATTTTTTTTCCACTCTGAGCTAATGAAATTTACCTGGTATATAAAATCTTATCTTTCACTAAAAAGCAAGCCTAAAAATATCAAACATTCATGCTGTATGTAATTTAAGAATTGAAGAAAGAAAAAAAAAAAAAAAAGAATTGAAGATTAGCAGAAAAATATATCAAATAGACTAACAAAAATTCAATGTTTTCCTCTCTCTTTTTTGTTTTTTACAAAATTTCAAGCAGACATCACAAGAAATGTTTTTAAAGGGCAAATATTCCATACAAAGGGACAACAGAAAATCTAAACTTGCAGTCTATGAAGAAAATCTGTTAGGGCAACAGCTCAATCCAGCACAGAAACTTTCTGAGAGTCACTCACAGGGCAAGGGTAGTGGAGCTGGCACAGGGAATGCGAATCTCTTGTCACATACCAGGTGTCTCTTTCCAACCTGGTACCACTCATGCGGACCCATAGTAAGTAGGTGAATGAATGAATGAACGCAGGGCTCTAATCAGTGACTTTTATCTATAAAGAAGCCCCATCTTCTATGTGATTAAAAACAAAACTGAAAGAAAAACAATGAAGAGTGGGGTTTGGAATCCAACTGAGACTGCAGTCCACAGAACAGTTTGAGTTCAGTCTCCCAGTCCCAGGTGACAGTCAAGTGGCATCACAGGAAGGTAGAACATTAGCTAGCTTATTGGGCACTGAAGCCACAGACATGGAAAGAAAAGCAGCTTCAGCATGTTGAGCTTCATTCCATGCAACACTCACAGGCCCCCAAATTCAACAACAAAAGGAACATGAACTAGTTTAGATTCTTTTATTTGGGGGGGGGCGGGGGGACCAGGGTTCGAACTCACGACCTTGCACTTGCCCAGCAGGCACTTGTGCCTCGGAGCTATCTCCCCAGCCCCTAGTTTAGATTCTTGTAGAAGTATTCCTGAGGAGTTTTACCTTGGCCAGTCAAATTGTTGTTAAATCATTAGAAAAAAATTTGACTTTTGGGGCTGGCAAGATGGGTCAGTGACCTAAAGTGCCTGCTTAGGAAAGCTTAGGCAACGGCAGGGACCATGGTTTGATTCCTGGCACCACACACTGCACCAGCCCCATCCCCAGGGCAGGCTGAGCTGGCCATAAAATATAAATATTGGCTTTTCCTTAAATTTTCTACCCTCCCACCCCTTCCTTAGCCCATAGGTCTCTTCCTTAGTGCAAGCCTCCACCCAAACCATTCCTGCACACAGCTCCCTTTGCCTCCTTCTAGACATGTCTCTCCAGCTGTACTCTCTGCTGTATCCTACAGTAGACAAAAGCTGAGCACAAGCCCTGAATTTTGCAAAGCTGTGCCACTCAGGCTGGGGAAATAGCTTGGTGGTCTAATCACCTGCCTGGAGAGCCAACAACTTGGGTTTGATTCCCTGTACCACATTTCTTGCCAGCCCCAGAACTCTGGGAGCACCATGCTGGCCATCAAAACTGGGCATGGTGGTACAAACTTGTAATCCCAGCACTGGGGAGGCTGAGACAGGAGAATCACTAGGAGTCTGAGCTGTGTACCAAGACATCATATCAAATAAATGAATGAACGAATGAGTGAGTGAGTGAGTGAATGAATGAATGAATGAATGAATAGACTGTGCCACTTACATTCTTGAAAGTATACCTCAGGTGATAGTGAGTGTGGTGCATGTGAGTGTGTGAGTGTGAGGGGCTGTGAGTGTGTGGGCATGTGAGGGTGTGTGTAGAAGAGGGGATGGTGAGTAGCTGGCTGCACCTCAGCATCTGGCAGCATTAACAAGGCCAAGGATCACAGGGAGAGATGTTACATCTGAGGGGAGAAAAAAGCAAGAGCTCCAACCAGGGAGCCTCTGCTGTGATCTTGACAGAGCTGATGGTCAACATGTTTCTGGGAAGAGGATAACCATCCAACTCAAGTCTAGATATTGCAGTCTCTTATAAAGGGAGTCCTTGAAACTAACTGACTGGGCAGGTACCTTGAGTCATCAATTGGAAAAGAAGATTCGCTTCAGGAGGCCATGCCTCTCTGCAGCACATGCCACATGTAGGCTTGTTGGACGCTTGGAACTAAGTTTTGATTTTTTTTTTTTTTCCAGTGGAGGACTAGAAAGAGAATGTATCTTGCCTACTATAAATCTCTCAATCGCAATTTATTTTTTCATCACAAAGTCCACAAAATGAATCCGCGTAGCCTCATTTTATAAGAGGGAAAGATACTCAGAAACAATGGTGGCGAGCTTTTTTTTTTCTTTTTTTGAACTTAAAGCTTCAGAATTCAGGTTTAATTATAGCGTTGGGACTTTGTGATTAAACACAGATTTTTGGGTTGCAGATTGGGTGCTTTCTCAGTCTCTGAAAGGTTCACCATCACTGCTCAAAAAGAACGAGTGCTTTGGTTAAAGTAATTTGTCAGGGTGATGATATTTGGACTTTAAATTTGAAAGTTGTTCTTTCAGTTTATTTAATAAATATTTATCTATTATTTGCAAAGTGCTGGCCTTGAGGTCAGTTGGGAATCCAGGCACTGAAAAATTCCATTTTGCTTCTACAAAACTGGCTTTTATGGGCAGAGACAATGAAAACAACATTTGCTGGGAAAGTGACACTGAAGGACCAGATGGGTTAGCTCAAGTGTGAAGGACGAAGAAGGAAGAATGGCTGACAGGAATGCAGAAGTGATGACTATGGGGTTACATGAGCAAAATGTTCTGGGAAACCTAAGACTCTGTTATAGTTTGGAGATGAATTAAAGTTAAAGTCAGTAGAGCTAAAGAGGTAGCCACAGCACAAGAGTAAAGGTTGCACGTGTGCTTGCTAGGGGGTTGAAAGTGCTGCTTCTCTAGCTTGGACCCCAGCAGGCACCTGGCTGGACACGGAGGGTGGCCATCAGCATCAGGGGGTGCTATTGACACAAGAGAGGACCTACACTCAGTCGTTCCTTCCTGCATTATTCTGGTTGTTTATGAACAGCCTCCCAGCTGCTCCAGATTTTGTTTGCCCTGATAGCCAAACCATCTCCCCAAACACAGCACTTATAAAAAAGATAGAGCCAAGGTCTATCAAGAATTGTTACAGATTCAAACTAAACCCAGTATCTGTCCTTGTACAAGAAGTGAATCCTGAGTTTTGGTGTACACTGGCCTTAATTCTTCACTAATGTGTGTAAAAATCACTAGTGGAAACAAAGGCTCTCCATTACTCTCTTTCCTACCACATACAAAATGCTCACTGATTTTTGGGAACGATTTCATTTAAAGTATAATAAGATACATTCTCAGATAGCAGAAGTATGAGATTTTGATCACAAATTGAATTGTGGAGAAAAATTGATTCTGATACAAGTCTACATTCTGATACAATGACTACATTAGCAGTCATTTTATTCTTTCAGTTAACTAAGAAGGAAATATAATTTCAAGTTTTCATCCAAAGTTGGGTAAAATTACTTCCCTCAGTGATTCCTTAACACATGCTATTTATTTAGGTGACCAGTGGGAGGCCCTGGAGGGGGTGAGACACTACATGGAAGATGCATATGTGTTGTGATAGGAATAAATAGCACTTGAAAAGATAAATAAAGCATCTTCTCATTGACATCCAGCAGGACAATGGCATCTGGCAGCTATGAGCTTTTCCTAATGACTTGGCTCACAATACTGAGCCAAACATGCAGTAATAACCTATTAAGTTCCATTGTGCAAGCTATTTTCTGTCAGCATTTTTGTAAAGAAAGAATTTTCAAGGGGAAACAGGTTATAAAGTGATTAATATAATTTATGGTATTTCAATTTCTTTTCATACCACCTATCTAGGAAAAACAGAAATGTGGCTTTAGAGACCGCAACTGGGATGACAAAGGGGATACTCCAACTTAGTTTATTTTCAGAAGGAATTATTGTATTTTGAATAGTATTACTGTTCACCTTACAGTCATTCTAAACAAAAGTTGAGCATTTTTGTTTTGCTCATGCAAAACAACAACAAAAAAGAAAGACAACTAGGCCTAGATTTCTTCCTACTTAATATCTAGTCAAACTAAAATGTAGAAAAAATACATACAAAATATCTATTAAGATAGAATTTAATTGAAATATTACTCAGCTATAAGGAATGATAAACTAGAAGACTTTATATATAAATGGATGTATCTTGAACGTATACTCATAAGTGAAATAAGCCAGATCTACATATGCAAATATCGTATAGTCTCCCTAGTGTAAGGACTCAAAAGAAGGAATAAATAAATAAATAAATAAATAAATAAATAAATAAAATTTGGGCGGTACCAGGAATCAATCTCAGGACCTTGCGTTTTTTGCATTCTCAACCCCTATAATTTTTGTTTTTAGAAGAATGCCTTCAATACAAACTGCATTTGGAAGAGTTGAAAAAAATAATGTTTATTGCAAGTGTTAATGTTTAATCATCTGATCAGTCTTACATACCTATGTCTGTTGATCTATAGTGATTTGATGATGAAAATATGTAATGCAACCATTGTTAAATTTTTCTTGTTTTGAAATTCTGTACTATATGTACTCTTACTTGTTACTGTTTTTTCTATTTTTGTTTCTGCTATTTTTACTCTTTCAAATAAAATTTAAAAAATAAAAAAGTAAACAATGATATTAAATTGAAATCTCTATATTAGTTTACTGAATACGTTACTGAGGATCTTCTATTTGAACAAAATGTAGGTTTGTGATATGCAGTTAAGGGAGTGGTTTGAATGCTAAGCTCTAGCTAGTTAAAAAAAAAATTCTGAGACCTTTCAAAGCTTATCTTGGAAAAAAGTATTTATTTATGAAAGATTATGTATGCCAAGTAAATAAAGTTACTAGAAATGAGGACGTGTGCGATCTCAACATAATGATCCTGTAACGCAAAACTAGTGTCAGACTAAAGGGATGAAGACTGAACCTAGCCCAGTCCCTGCCAAATCTCTACCAACCAGATGGTGGATGTCATGCATACAGGGTTGATGAAATTCACCATGGTAACTCATTAAAAGATACTACACAATATGTATTTTCCAAACTTTTGATTTGAGTCCATTGACTTTAGTGTCTTGTTGAAGAGATGATAAATATGTGGCCATTCTCTTACTCACTCTCAACACCGTCTCTGTTTTGACACCAGATAAAGCTAATGAATTCCAGACCTTTCTTGGGGAGCATGTGTGAAGACTGGGCTCCTGAGCCACACAAGTGTCTACCTTCAGCCAGCCCCAGCAATGGAGCTGGTTTACTTGTAACAGTGTAAGGCAAGTCTTCTTTAACTAAGCAGCAGATAAATACTTAGAGAGTATTTGAAGACTACCTATGTTCCAGGATGCATATGAAGTATTCACCTTAATTTCCCCTGTCACAAGGATTAATTTTCTGATAGAAGAAACAAGAAAAGGGTGATTAGGCAGAAATAAATCACTGCTATAAGCCAATAGGAGTGAAGCTGGAGGATGGTCAGCTCGAGACAGTACTAGCAAGAATGGAGAAGGCAATATTTCTTGGGAAACCTCCTTGGAAGTAAAAGTAGAGTTTGAGAAAACTGAGATGTGCTTGGTCAAGTGGCAGGAGATCAGTTGTTCTGGTCTGACATACTTAAGCCCTGACATTTGTGCAGGACACTGCATAGTACATCCTATCAGCCATTGTGCTCTGATACAGACAGGTAAGTAAGGGCTTGGAGACCAGCTATAGAACCAATAACATTTAGAAAAGCAAAATATCTACAGGTTTTCTCAAAGCCTCTCTGTCTCTGTCTCTGTCTCTGTCTCTGTCTCTCTTTGGTACAGGGACTTGCTATGCAGCTCAGATTCATTGCGATCCTCCTGTCTCACACTCCCCAGTATTGGGGTTACAGGATGCACCGCCACACATGGTTTCAGTGGCCAGCTTGGCGTGTGGCCAGCAGGACAGGTAATACTAGGCATTGGACCCAGACCCTTGCACTTGCCAGGAAGGAGCTTAGACCGCCAAACTATTTCCCCAGCCCTCAAAGCTTCTGTCTTATAAATGACACTTGACAACAATAAAAACATCAAATCAAATTATAAGTTAGCTTGCCAGGGTCAGAATTTTAAATGGAAATTTGAATTTTAAAGATTTCCTTGGCAATAGTAAGAAAATTCTGGAAAACTAAAAGAAAATCTCTATAATATACGTGCTAAAACCTTCTGAGAATGAGAATACTTCCAAAGAAATATATAAGAGGAAGTGTACATCAATTCAAATCATCTTTCTTAGGCTCTTCCAAACTATTAAATTTTAGGCACACCATTTAAACCAGTCTTCCTGGTTTCTGTACACCAAGATGGATAGATGGAAGAGATGGAAATGAAAAACGTCCTTCTTGAAGGAGGACCTTGAGGAATTTGAAAGCAGATATTTCCTATTCATTTACCATTTTATTTTTACTGTAGGTGAAAAGTCCAGTGTGAGTTCACACTAACTTTATGTATTTGGTACACAGTCTGTACCCATAGTGATCCTCCTGTCCCAGCCTCCCCAGCACAGGGATTACAGGCATGTGCCACCATGCCCGGGCTCAGTGACAGCCTCAGCATGCTTCAAGGCAGGGTCAGAGAGCAAACTTTGGTCCCTGAACTTGCCTAAGCAGGTGCTTAGTCCACTGAGTTATCTCACTGTCGATATTTCCTATTCTAGAAATCTAAGGGAACCCTACTTGTGAGACACAAAATTTCCTAGTTGCAATGACTACTTTCTCCTCATCATTTTAGTGGCTGTGAAGTCCTCTCATGATAGGCAGCTGTCACTGAAGGAAATAGAGGTCTGAGGATACCACAGAGCAGCAAGAAACATGGCAGGAAATGTCTCTGCTATGCCAGAAATGCCCTTCACACCCCATACCTCCTTGCCAGACCACCGGGGAGCTCCTTCTATTGTCAGGCAAACCCTTTCAACTGCATTTTAACCAACAAATGATTCCTTTTCCCTTCTGTATTTTCAATGTCAAACTGAAGTTTGCATCTTTCTTCATACAAATATGGTCATCTTTTTAAAATTCTAAACAAAACTCAAAGCTCTGCCAAAATCTGCCCCCATTTCCCCTTTCCCAGTGAAATTTCTACAAAGAGTTACCTATACCTGGCTCTTCCTTTACTCTTATTTTTTTCTTCATTTTAATATGCTTCTGCTTTGCCTCTGTATGAAAACTGCTTTCTTCAAGAAGAAGTACTGAGGGGCCAGGGAAATAGTTCAGTAGTGATTGCCTGGCAAGTGCAAGCGCCTGAGTTCAATACCCAGTTCCTCAGAAAAAAAAAAAAAAAGAAAAAGTATCAATGTTTGCTCAGTGGCCACTGTGAGGCCTTTATCTTGCTTTGTTTCTCAGAGATATTTTTGATGATGTTATCTTTCTTCAAACACGTTCTTCTTTTGGCATCTAGGGAAGTAAACCCTCCCGTTTCCTCTGCTACATCTCCGTTTCCTTGATTTCCTTTGGGAGTTGATTGTCCCTTAAATGCAGATAGATCTCAGGACTCAGCCCGCTAGGTCTTCTACCCTCCCTGTGTGTGGCTTTCTATGAACCCTTGCTTTTCCTAGTGGCTCCAGATCAGTCCTTTTTAGTTTTAAATATATCCATTTCTCTCCATCCCTGCTACTCCTCTAATACCATGAAAGCCACAGCCATATCTTATTGGTTGCTGCATCCAGATTCCCTTTACAGACAAAATCTGGTGGATCCCCATGAAAGGAATCTAAAAGTAATCAAGCATATTCGCCATAGGTTTTACCTGTATGATTACCTAGGCCTTGGTATCTTCTAAGAAAGAACAAATTTTTCAAGAAATTAGAGCACGTATAATCAAGCATGAGCGTTTGAGCTAACAGGTAAATGTATAAACTTTTTAAAGGAATAGCAATTGTAACCCAGCTGGCTTTTAGATTCTTTTAAAAATCCATGGAATCTGACAGTTTTCTATAAGTCTCTCTAGCTTTAGTTAAGAGAGGTCACACCTGTATTAACTATCAGGTTGTTAGAAATCAACCAGGCTTACATACTCATCATGAAATACAAAGCATGTAGTCAGATTAAACTTGTGTCCCATTTAGTGTTTTGGATATGGATCCCATGGTAAGCAAGAGGCGCTGACAAGGGATTCTTGTTTTTAAAGCTGTGGCTCTGAGTTTTATGTCACAAAAACAAGGCCTGGCTTTATCTATTGGCCCAAAGCTACCGGACACTGTGTAGACAGAGTCTTTAGAAAATTTTTATGCTGACAGGATTTTATCCATACTTGGAGATCTGTTATAACTAGTGAAATACCTTTTTAAGTCTTACACATGAACAACAACATATATTACATTTATAAAAAATCAGTTTCAGCATCATTTTGATTAGTAAGCAACCCGAACATAAATTGTAGTATTTAGATAGGATAAAATCTCTCTAGGATGAGAGGTAGGCTACCAAGCATAAGCAAGATATCCCTTAAAGTCTGTTTCTACAGATGTACCACGACTAGAAGGAAGGTCAAGGTTAGAGAAGGGCAAAGAGACCTGTGCCAATGTCCAGCAATAGGCTGGGGTTTTTCCTCTCTAGTCGTGATTACCTAGGGCTTCTCCATGGAGACAGCAGGTAGAGATGACAGTCTGGCCAGAGGGAGAAGGCAGGCCCAGTGTCCTTTCGTTCTAATGGACCACCTGGGAAGATGAGTCTGATGCACCTACAAAAAAGTTCTGACTAGACTTTTTATAATCCCAAACTTAGGAAAAATTATTACATTCCAGACCCTTCTGCTACTGTCTCAATAGCTGTCCAAAAGGTATCAAATCAATGGTATATAAAATGCTGAGGTTCTCTGGACCCTATCTTTGTCATTTTTATGGGAAATTACTGTCTATTTGAAACAAATCTTTGACTATATTCATAATTATCCTGTTATGATTATTTGACCCATGCGTGCTTAATTGTTTCTTCAGCTTTGTCTCCTCCAGACTCAAAACTATATATCTAAGATAAAAATGCCTGGCATCTAGTGTGTGTGTGTGCGTGCATGTGTGTGTGTGTGTGTGTGTGAGTGTGTGTGCAGAGTCTCACCACACAGCTCTGACTCATAGTGATCCTCCTGTTTCCTGCCTCCCAAGTGCTAGGACTATAGGTACATGCCACCATGCCTGAACTTGCCTGGTGTCTATTGAAGGCCTTTAGGTAGAAACTCTGGAGAGTATCTCTGACTGTCAGTTCACAACTACGACCCCTATCAGCTTGAAGAAGGCAGAGTGGTCATCATCTATGGGATGACCTCACAACAGTGTGGGTTACTTCTTGAGAGGGGGAATGTTGGAGGCAGCTGAATTAGATAGAAATATTATAGGTAGGGGGCTGGGGAGATAGCTCTGTGGCACAAGTGCCACCCTGGCAAGTGCAAGGTCATGAGTTCGAACCCTGGTCCTGAAAAAAAAAAAAAATTATAGGCAGTCAGACAGGGCCAGGCCCTCAAGGAGACCATATGGAAGACAAAGTGACTTTGCAACTTGGAAGAGACAGAGAGACACACTCCTATGGGTCAGATCTCAAGACAAAAGAGGAAACAAATGCAGCTACATACTTCCCTAGGAATGGGCACCAGGATTGATATTCTAAGTAGGTACCAATCACCTTGACAGAGCCCAATTGAGTCACTAACCCAACCCCCAACAGAAAGAGACGCTGTCCCGCTTTCTATGTGACTCACTTCCCATTTGGTCTTGGATTTAATCAATTTTACCTGAGCAGTGGTGCTTGCAATCTCATTGATTGACCATAGTTTTGTCCCACCTCATGCCCACCTAAATGAGTTCCCATGTTCTCCATGAACTTAGACCCACCTCACCTCATGGTTTTCCTCTATAAAAGTTCCTTGAAGAGATAGCTCCCTGAAGACCACCCATTCGGGTTCCCCTCCTGTCTGACTTTTCTTCCCCCTAGTAAATATACTCTGCTCATAACCTCCACTTGTTCCAGAAAAAAAAAAAAAAAAAAAGAACTGAGAGCATTTGTTCTCGTAAGATTTTTTTCGGCTCCCTGAGCAGGGATACTCTGGCTATGTCCCAGAGGGATGTCAGGTTGTGGCTTAGGCAAGAAGAATGGAGGAGTAAAGGCTCTGGGCCCCTTTTGAGGACAGAGGATCCTGGAAGCAAAGTAGAGGGGCTGCTTGTTGCAGTTCAAGGCCTACTGCTGGGAGGCTTGACTGTGGGGGATGCTTTCTGTCCTGCCTGTTCCCAGGAGCCATGCAAGAACGTAAGGGTTTCTTTCTGACCCCTTTCTTTCCTTTCTTTCATGCCTTGCTCTCTCCTTCCTTCCTTCCTTCCTTCCTTCCTTCCTTCCTTCCTTCCTTCCTTCCTTCCTTCCTTCCTTCCTTCCTTCTTTCTTTCTTTCTTTCTTTCTTTCTTTCTTTCTTTCTTTCTTTCTTTCTTTCTTTCTCTTTCATTTGGTACAGGATCTCGCTACACAGATGATCAGGTTCATACTGATCCTCCTGTTCAGAGCCTCCCCAGTGCTGGGATTGTAGGCCTGTGCCATCAGTGCCTTTTCAGTAGGAACCCAACACTTGATTGAGACCTGGAATGCCTTTGACTGGGAGCCATTGCTAAAGGAAGTACCTGATAACAATCACAGAGGGCTGGGGCTGGGGTGGAGCAAAGTGGCCTTGGAGATCCCTGTCCTGCAGCCCTAGCCCAGCACCTGGCTCCTCCACCTGTGTCCTTGGCCTCCAGAGCCCAGACCAACACCTCACAATCCCCTGCAAGCACTGCTTTTTCTTCTGATACATGCTTCCTGCACCCTTCCTGCTCTCTGAAGTGGATTCCTAGTACCAAAAGAGAAGGCTTCTGCATTCAGGAAGGCTCCAGTGGCCTGATTCCCTCCCTCACTCCCACTGTGCTCACACCCCAGATCTTCCTTGGCTATAGGGCTTGGGATAGAGAAGGTTCCTTAGCCCCCCAAACAAGCAGGAAGTGCCTGGCAACCCCTGATGGCTGAAGGACTGTGGGATTATACCCTAAAGGGCCTAATTTCCTTTCATAAAGGGTGCAGCTTTTATTTTTTATGGTTGGCTCAGCCTGCCGTGGAGGGGATCAAAGGTGGTCCCTGCAGTTGCTTAAGTGTACCTAAGCAGGCATTTTAGACCGCTGAGCCATCTTGCCTGCTCAGCAACTATTTTATATTTATATGGCTGGAGAGAGTGTAAACATTGATTATTAAATGCTATCGTGAAGGAGTAGAGTGTAGTAAAGAAAATTCATATTTGCAAAATTCCTTTAAAAATGTAACCCATCACAGCATTATGCAAATTCTTTGCAGAGACCTTTAGTCTAGGACAACTCACTAGTGCAGAACTGCCTGGAAGAAGAAGAGATTTCAGGAATCCTTTTTTTTTTTGACAGGATTTCACTATGGAGTTCAGGCTGGCCTCAAGTTTACTATGTCCCCCAAGCTGGCCCTCAACCCGAGTTGGTCCTGCTTCGACCTCTGGAATGCTGGATTACAGGCAGGTGACACCAGGACCACCATAGGACTCCTTTCTGACCCAGGGGCAGATGTCAACCATCTCAGGATCACATTTGCATTTTTATTATTTACCCTAATGCCCGAGGCAAACTGTTGAATAGTTTTACGACTAGGTCACAATGGAATTCAGTTCTAAACTACAGGGTGTGAATACAGGGTGGAAAACTTCGGACCTGCCACTGGTCTCTCAGATCACCTGGAGGTGGTTTGAAGAGGCGAAAGTCCTGTGAGAGCGCCCTGATCCTCAGGAGGGAATCTTGATCACCCACTTTCTTTCTTACAAGAAGTTCTTCGCTGTGCCAAATATCTTGGGAGAGAAGTTTTTTCCTAAAACTATGTATGATTCTCTTCTGATGCTATTTGACAGCTACAAGGTTAATGTTAAGTAGTTATGTGGGGTGTGGTGGCAGTACATTCTTATGATCTCAGCCTCTGGGAGGTTGAGAGGGAGGACTGAAAATCTGAACCCAGGCCAGGGAGGCTGTCTCAAAACAAACAAACAAAAACCAACCAAGCTGAGGTGTTAATGGCAGCTCTTGGCCATGGGCTGAAGCTGGAGCTCTCTGACTCCTGGAGGCCAAACCCATGGTGAACTTAAGCCAGAAAATGCTGATGTGCAGACAGAGTGGCAGGGAGGGCAGGGCCCAGAGAAGCAGGAGAAGGGGGGCCTTTTCAGGAGGCTGTGGAACTCAGCACTTTTCAGTGCCATGAAATATCTACTCTGTGTGTGAATACAAACAGGAGTAGTTTCTCTTTCTTCAGAATTAGCTGTCCCTATTCTATTTTAAGTTTTAGGGCAAAGGTAAACGAGTCATTTAGAAAACTTAATTTTTAGGGAGTTTTATGATTTTTGACTTTGAATAGACAGCAAATTTCAATTCATTTAGAATTTAAAAAAGATGACTAGACTCGTTCTATGACCTTTAACGTCTGCTAAGTCCAAGTACCAGCCCAATTGCTAGACAGTTACTCTAATCTTCATGTGCTCTAATGCATTTCTCCAACTAAACATTTTTTAGTTTATGTTAAACATTTTTTAATGTATTCTGTGCAGGGTCTGCAGGGTCTCGCTATGTAGATCAGACTCATAGTGATCCTCCTATTTTCAGCCTCCCAAACTCTGGGATTATAGGTCTGCATCGCCATACCCAGTCTCAATCTCCATCTCAGTGTGCCACGCAGCTGGTGTGGCTTGCTGAGGATTGAACCCCTGGCCCCTGCATCTGCCTAAGCAGATGCTTCAATCCACTGAGCTATCGGGCCAGCTCTTTATGCTGGAATTTTTACTTTGAGGAAATTTTTAGAAAAATAATTATGTCCGTTCATGTAATTCCCCGGTCTCACATAAGGTCTATTAAGAAATTAATGTACTTTTTCCATACAAAGGAATCCTTTGGTATAAAATCATTTTCCTAAACATACCACAATGTCAGTGAATTGATTCACTTTCTTAATCCATTTGTCAGAAACTAACCACCAACCTCAATGTTAAATCAATTGATTAATTAACAATAAATCTTGATCTTTTAGAATGTGCTAGAGACTTTTCTATATCTACACTTATTACATTTTCTTAGTATTAAAGACAGGCCTTCTTGAAGAGGTATTTTCTTTTTCTTTTTGCAGGACCAGTGTTTGAACCTACAACCTTGCACTTGCCAGGCAGGCACTTGTGCTGTGGAGCTATCTCCTTGGCCTGCTTGAAGAGATATTTTTAGAGTTTATCTGCCACTATCAGCATTGTCCTTTTGAGTAATTTTCATATGTGCATTAGAAACACTCTCTAGGCTCAGAGATTGGATTCTGAAGATCCTTCAACTTCCTCTTGCTCAAAGAATTCATGGTCTAGACTGGTAGCCAAGTCTGAGGTTAGCTTTGTTAGCTTTGCCAACTGAATTAACCATTAGCCACTCATTGACCATTAGGAATAGTCAATGGTTCTTATTTGTCACTATAGCCATCTTTGTTACATCTCCAAATTATGGATCATGTTTTTTTTTTCTTGTTTCAGAACTTTTGTTTGTTTGTTTATTTATTTTTATGGCCGGCTCAGCCTGCCCTCAGGGCAGGTCTGGCATAGGATGTGGTGTCGGGGATCGGGCCACAGTCCCTGCAGCTGCTCAAGCTTTCCTAAGCAGGCGCTTTAGACCACTGAGCCATCCTGCCAGGCCCCCCATGTTTGTTTTGATGTTCACTGTGTTTAATTTTTTTTGCAATCACTACCTATCTTCATCATTTTAATCATAAGTTAATTTTCAAAAGCTTAATTAGTGTCATTTTTCCAAGCTACAATGATTTGTTTCAACTTCAGTACATCTTATTAGCTTAGCTGTATCCACTTTATTTTCCCATTGTGATCTATGGCTGGCTGTGTCATTCTGCTGGGAGGGCTGTGTGGACATCACTCAAGTCATGGGCTTAATTTGCTTTGCCTGGCAGCAGTTCACATGACTGGCTGACCCATATCAGCCATCCATCTGCAAAGGTGCAGGATGTGCTAGGTGTGAAGGCGAATGTGTCTGAGGACCTGGTGCTGAAACTCATAGTTTCAGTAGGGCAAAGCTGTCTCTGCAGTGCAGCACAGGGCATGCCCTGCAATGACAGGTGGGGTGATGGCATCTGCCCGCCTGTGCAGGATGGTACACCACTGGGGATGGCTCCTTGTCTCCTGCTTATCCTGACACAGTGTATATTTGGTACCTCTTCAACTTCTAGTTCATTATAGCAATGGGGAGTCATGGTTTTACTTGCTGCAAAAACTTAGCACGAATCTTGCATGGCTCACCATAATTTTAATCCAGGCTGTTATTTAAATCACAGTGAACTCTTTCTACTTAAGGTTGATTGCTATTCTGTGGAGGGTGCTGCCTGGTCCTGCCTAGATCCCTTCAGAACTGAGGCTCTAACTCTCTACCGGTGGAGAGGAGCCTCCTGAAGGCTAGGCTCTCCATGGTGCTTCCCTCCAAGTCAGATGGTAGCTGCCTTGCCCAGTTTATCCTTTTCCCACTGTGGCATGGGCATGATAGTCCATGGGCCACCTCTTCACCACTGTGAGATGCCACCTCACTTACCTAGTTCTATTTTTTTCCTACAGCTTTATTAAGGTATTATTGACAAATAAAATGACATGCATTTACAGCAGGTAATAATATATTTTGATAAATATATACATCTTGAGATGATTAAGTCAAGCTGGTCAATGGGTCTGTTTCTATATGTTTGTGGTGAGAAAATGTAAACTCCACTCTTTTAATGACTGTCGAATAGACAATATTATTAACCACAGACACCCTGTTTAAGCTGTTTAAGAGAGCTCTTGATGGGTGTGGTGCATGCCTATAATTCCAGCACTTGGGAGGCTGAGGCAGGAGGATTGCTGCAAGTTTGAGGCCAGCCTGGGTTACATGGTGAGTTCAGGAGCAACCTAAATTACATAGGAAGATCCTATCTCAAAACATCAAGATGGCATGAGAGAACAGAGAGAGAGAGAGAGAGAGAGAGAGAGAGAGAGAGAGAGAGAGAGAGAGAGGACAGAGAAAGAGAAGAAAGAGAAGAGAGAGATACAGATACAGATACAGAGACAGAGAGACAGAGAAAGAAGAGCGCTTCAACCTATTCATCCCATCTAACTGAAACTTTGCACATTCAGAACAACGTTTCCTAACCCCTTAATCCAATCAAAGGACCTGAGTGGCCACCACTGAATTCTTTGCTTTTAGAAGTTGTACTCCAAGATTGCACATATAAGTGAGATCATGTAGCATCTTTCCATTTCTGATTTAGTTCAGTTAACACTATGTCCTTAAAGTTTCTCCATGTTGTTTCAAAGAGGTTTCCCCTCTTTCATGGCCAAGTAATATTCTCCTGTACATCTATCTACTTTCTTTGTCCATTCTTATCTGTCCATAGACATATATGTTAATTTCATGTTTAGGATACTGTGACTAGTGTTGTTATATACAGGAGTGTACAGAAATCTCTTTGATATCATGAGTTTACTTCTTTTGGATATATATATATATATATATATATATATATATATATATATATATATAATCTCAAATCAGATGGCTAGACCATACAGTAGTCCTAGTCTTAATTTTCTGAGAAACCTCATGCTATTTTTGACAATACTCTTTTTCCATAACGGTTATTCTTCCCCACAAAAGGGAATCACTGACAAAGGCTCTCTTTTCTCCATATCCTCTCAACACTTATCTCTTACCTTTCTAATAATGGCTATTTAAGATTGACCTTGGGAGATACAAAAGTTACATGTTCTCTTATACGGGTCTTGCTTTAACCTGCCCTTAACCACCCAGTAGAAAAGTTTAACCATGAGTCATAAAACGTAAAGCTAGATTAGTATGCTGAGCTGTAAAAGACTTAAATCAACAGCTTTGATCATTGCCAGTTTTGCTAATAACTCACTGCGATTATGGAACATTGGATTATGTATACAATTATTTGTTCTTAGTTCAATGAGAAGAAAATTTTTTTTGTGCCAATAATGATTAGAAAATGTCCACACCCCGTGCTCTGTATAACTACCAGGAGGACAACAATATGCATTGTAACAAATACTGGAAAAGTACTACTGACGTGTTTTGAAACTGTCACATTGTTATTTCTTATTAAATGTAATAAAAAAAGAAAAACAAAACAAAACAAAAGAACAAGTGAGAGGTGACAATGGTGGCTTTAATTTGCATCACTCTGGTGATTCCTGAAGTTCTATGATTTTCAAATGCCTATTGATCATTTGCATATCTTTTTAAGATATATTGATTCAGAGCTTCTGTAGAGTTTTAGTGTTTGTATTCTAGTTGAGTTGTTTGAATTCTTGATGTGCTTTTAGTGTTAGTTCCTTATCACACATGTGGTGGATAAACATTTTCCTCTGTCCCATAGTGTATCTTCACCCTGCTGATCACCTTATCTGTTGTGCAGAAACCCTTTAGTGAGATGAGACTCTTCCTGTCTATTTCTACTTGTGTTGCCTCTGCTTTATGGGTTCTATCCAAAAAATGGCCGCAAAGACTAATGTCAGGAAGCTTTCCTCTACATTTCCTTCTAGTAGTTTTACAGTTTTCAGTCTTATGTCTATGTCTTTTGCGTTTATATTTTCATGTGGTATAACAGCATCCAATTTCATTCTACATGGGCATGCCCAGTCTTCCAAAAAGTTTATGGAAGAGATTGCCCTTTTTCCACTGTGTATTTTTGGTAACTTTTTGAACATCCATCGACCCCAATCTGTAGGCTTATTTCTGGGCTCCTTTCTTAGTCACATTGGTCAGACTGCTTTCATGCCAATCCCATGCTCTTTGGGACACTGGCTCTCTGTGATACATGCTGAAGTCAGGAGATACAATCCTGCAGCTTTGTCCCTTTCGTTCAAGAGCCTCCACTGCTTTTTTTCTGAGAAGAACGCCATTGGAACTTTGATAAGGTTTCCATTCTCACCCTCTTAGAGGTGCTCTTTTGGCACAAAAGTCTCCAACTCAGATCCATTTCTAAGAACCTATCACAGTCACCTTGTCTCTGTTTTATTTTTAATTTACTCTTCAGAACACCAATTTAGTTATAAAAACATGTTTCTTACAGTAAGCACCTCCCCTTTCTCCTTGAAAATGTCTCTGTTGTTCTCAGCCAGTTCAAAGCCCACCATAAACAGAAGCCAGCAGAAAACAATCCTCCTCCCTCAGCTCCCCAAGGCTTTTAAACTGATCACTTCCTTCTCCTTGATCCTGCTTCTAAAATTAAGTTGCTTCATAACCCTTCACTTGGGCTTCTCTTACAGTATTTATGTTTTCCCTGTGTTCTGCAGTTGGAGCCATCTACCTGCACCAGGACGCAAGCTCATACAGGTGGGACACATCATTTTCTTTTTTTCAGTACTGCATGATTGATCCTAGAGCCTTTGTATGACCCTATACCACCAGCCCCTTTTTGCTTTTTATTTTGAGACAGAGTCTTGCCCAATCCCTAAGTGACCCAGGCTGGGTTTGAACTCTTGACCCTTTGGCCTCAGCCTTCTAGCACATTAGGGTTACACACACTTGTCAACATGTTCAGCAATCCTTTAACTCCATAGTGTTCTACTCTGGGCCTAGTGCGTAGTCTGGAGCTATGCAGGCACGTAGACTATGTCTCCTTGATGGAACACTCGCATTTTTATTTTTAATGTTTTAATTTATTCTTAATTTCTTTTATTTTACCTCTTTACCCTCATGTATGATATACACATGCCATACATGCTGAATGTTTCACTGGTAATTATTTGATGTAAGATTATCCTATACATGAAGTCAAATAGTATTACAGTCTCGTTGACTTTTCCTTTTTGAGCTGAGTAATCATTAACTTTCTGGATTCTGACATTATTTCCCTTCTTACATAAGCTTTTTTAAAAAGTAGCATATTTAATGTTGCAATCGATTTTCTTAATTATTTGGGAGCTCACAGTTTGGACCTAGTAGTTTATAGATGGTAATATCTACAAATATTTTCTCATTTATCCCATGCCAAAGTCTGTTTCTGCAGAGTCTAGATTATTTCTCACCGATTCAAATTTCTTAGATTTTTTTCATCCTATGGCTGACTGTACAAATGCTCCAGCTCTTGGAGGACGGCTCTCAGGTCTGTCTCCCACAGTTGTTGTCTGTGAGCTTGTGTAAAAAGGTCCTTGTGGGGGTGTTCTCAGTGCAATGCCTTTTGTTCACACATTCTTCTGCTATGTGTTCCTGGCTTGTATCCTGCTTCAGTGGCATGGCTGACTGCCTGTGATTACTGAGGAATGTTAATCCTGGAGAATTCCCACCTGTTTATTTAAAATAAGCACTTCCTTACTAAAATGATTTTTATAGTGAGTCAGTTTTCTTGACTTTTCAATTAATGCTGCATTTTACAGTGAAAATTTTAAAAAAATAATGAACAGTTTACTGTCCTAACTTGATCAGTTCAATAACCTGATTTATTCAGGGAAAACATTTCCAGGCCTCTGGAGTCAGCGTTCCCTGAACAGCACCCAGCGGTGCTGCGTGACCAGGACATGGCTGGTCTGGATTTTCATGCCTACAAGCAGATTTGGCAGATTCCAGAGTTGCTGATCAGAACATATTCTTCCAACTCTTGCTGGCCATGCCATGTGGACCCCAAGATGAGGGTCCCCAGCTCTTCTTTCTGGTACACACCTGTGTCTGAAGGAGAAGGCAAAGTTCCCACTGCCATCACCGAGTAACTTTGGATCTTTTGGGTCTTCAGCCAGTTTTCCACATTCTCTTTGTAGCATATAAAAATAATCCTCAACATTTGACTTCTACAGATATTAATAAGCAATATCTCTTTAAGGTATGAACATTTCCAAGTAACAAATGTCTAAATATTTCAAAAATTGACCTTTGATTTTTGAATTTTAGGTTGTAATTTTCTTATTCAACTCAATTTATAATACATTTTGCAAAAACCTCTGGCATTTGGTGCATTTTCATAAACATGATCTTTTCCTGGACTGGCAGTCTACATCCCACTCTGTTCTTGTCTACCACTGGGTGGAGGAGGCATGGCATCAGTCTATTCTTAGTCCCACCTGCTCCAACTTAGCACTAAATGCTCCTCCCAAGGTCCCAGGCTGCCAGCAGGTGTGAGGACTGGGCACCAACAGCGTGGAAGAGGAGACAGCATGCATAAAAGCTTGCTATCATTACACCTCTGTAGATGGAGCATCCTGTTTCTTCCTTCGCCCCCACTTCTGTCCCCCTTACTGGCTCAGACTGTTGCAGAAGATACATAATTGACTCCAGCTCCATGGTGAGTCTGAGCAATTGTGTTCTAGATCCTGGGCATCTGGGTAGCAGAGAAAACACAGCATTCTGCCCTGGAATACAGCTCACTTTGCAGAGAGGAGAGTAAGGAGCTTATTGTAGATGCCTTGAATCCAAATAGGGATGTGTTTTGGGAAGCCAAAGAGGTAATACACAGAGTGTTCCTGGAAGATGGGGGGGATGAATCTTTTGAACAGGTTGATCAGAAAAGGCCTTTATGGGGAAGGGTGTGGATGACCCTTGGAAGGCATATGGGTATGCTTGGGGCAGGGAACAGACTTGTAGAGGCCTTGGACATTAAGTCATCTTGGTGCTTCCAGGACACAGTCAATGTGGGAAGGTGGCATGGGGTGACATGAGAGCAAGGGTAGCAAAGCTGTGATGGTGGACAGAGGCAGACACCACTGTGCAAGATATAACAGAGATTTTATTCTTTGTGCAATGAGAAGCCATTGGAGGTGTTGAGGAAGAGAATAGCATAATGTGATTTATGGACTTAAAATGTCACTCTGGATATTGTATAGGGAGTGTGTATCCACTAGTTTTGAAGCAAGAAGAGGAATTAGAAAGCCATTGCAAGTACAAGATTAAGAGAAGAACAAAAGGAGAGAATGGGACAGAGAGAGGGAGATGGAGACAGAGATAGACATGGACATGGAAACAGAGATGACACAGAAATTCAGAGAAGAGGAGGAGGTTTGGAAAGATACGCTCTGGATTAATGGAACAAGACCAGCATGAGCTTATATTTTAAAATTAGACCCAGTCAAATTTGCTGGTAGATAGGCTGCATCCTATAAGGATTAAGGAAGGATCTAAGATGAACTTTAGGTTTTGGCCTGAATTGCTGGTAGCACTAGGTGAGATGGAGGTGATCAAAGAGTGGACTTTGGGTGGAAATGAAAGATTTGTGCAGGTCACTGTAGGTGACTCATGCATGTGGTGTATTGGGCAGAGCAGGTCGTTGGACATGAAAATCAGGAAGGTGGCTAAGTCGGAATGGACAGATCTGGGCCTCAGAGGCGTATTACATGGATTAATGTCTTGGATCAGGATGAAGTTTGCACAGGGCAGGTAGGGTGTGGATTATGTGCTGGCACGGGTTTGTGTCACGGGCTGTCCCTGCACTGTAGGACATAAGTAGCGGTCCCGATCTACACACATCAGTGCATACATGTTGTTTCTAAATTGTGACAAAAGTGTCATTAGATATTTCCAGAGACTTGGTCAGGGAAAAGTTGACCCAAGTGAGAACCACCGGCTGTAGATATGTTGAAGGATGGCAGTTGAAGGAGAAATGGGCTGAGCCTTGGCCTCAGGGGCACCAGAGGTGAAGAGGATGAGGAAGAACATGGTGGTTACCTTTTCATTTTTTAAATGTTTTTTTTTTTTTTTTTTCTTCTTCTGATGGTGAGATGTAGTAGCCCTTGTGAGAATTTCTGACTTCTTGGGATAGGAGAAACAGATTTAGTAGCAAAAATTGAGTGGAGCTCATTTAAGAGAGTGAACATGTGAAACCCCTAGGTGGTTATAAACAAACAGTGCAAATCAAAAGCAAGCAAACTGGATATCATAAAGTTGTAACACTCGTTAATGACAGCAGAACCTTAAATAATAGGTGGTTTTGGGGCCCGGAAGGATGGCTCAGTGGTCTAAAGCGCCTGCTTAGGAAAGCTTAGGCGGCTGCAGGGACCGCAGTTCAATCCCGGCACCACATGCTGCACCAGCCCTGCCCTCAGGGCAGGCTGAACTGGCCATAAAAATAAATAAATAAACAAGCAAAAGTTCTGAAACAAGAAAAAAAGTAAAATAAATTCTTAAAAAAAAAAGTGGTTTTGTTCTTGGAAGATGGTTTCCTACATATGAGTAATTAATATAAATGGGGCTTCAAGTGGTGGGGGGAAATGTAGCAATGTTTCCAAGCACAAAAACATTTTCCAGTATTATAAAGTTGTATTTCTCTGTCCTCTCTCTCTCTCTCTGTCTCCCTCTCTCTGTCTCTGTCTTTGTCTTTGTCTCTGTCTCTCCCTCCCTCTCTTTCTTTCCCCCTCTCTCCCTCTCTCTCTCTCCCTCTCCCTCTCCCTCTGTCTCTCTGTCTCTGTCTCTGTCTCTATCTCTCTGTCTCTCTGTCTCTCTGTCTGTCTCTGTTAGTCTAGCCAGTTGGTAGATGGTATTTGTTGAAGGATCCTTGAAGCAGTGAGACACTATTTCCCTAATCCATCAAACTTCAATGTGCACTTTAGATTTCTTTCTGTGTTTCTCAGCGACCTCGGCTCTACATTCTATGTGGTTTTCAGCATTTGTAAGTTTTCCTTCTTAGTTTTTCTTTCCCTTCTGTCTCACTGGCAGTCTCAGGCATCTCATGGTCCCTCCCTACCTCTCTTATTCTTCCTCTTCTTCAGGCCCTAAGTTTCCTGGCTCAGTCTCCCCCATGCTATGAAAGCCTCTCAGGTTCCAGCTGTGCTCTGCACCTGTCTTGCTCTTCCCTGGCCCAAGGTAGCTGCCATTGGTCTCCACCTGTCCTGTTGTCCTTGTCCTTTACACATATTGTTAAAGAGGCTGCTCCAGGTGCTCTAGTGCATGTAGACAAGGTGGAAAAACAAAACAAAACAAAACACCAAAAATGAAAAAACAGCTTCTGTTTCTCAACCTCCATTTCTGGGCTCTGAGAAGAGGAAAAAGAGTGGTCCACGTGTGATGTCTTCAGTTGAGAAACAGCTTAGGAAATCCCTCCAACTCCTGGAACCCTTCTTTTCCCTGTCAAGCTTCTGATAAGCACCTCCTGTCCTTGCCCCTTGAGATCCTCACCCTGCATTCGCTTCACAGGCATCTGGGGGTTTGTCTCAAGCACCCACTGAAGTTGCCTCTGCGCAGCCCTCTGTGGCTACTACTTGGACACCCCATGGCTCCTCCTTGGGAGTGTCCATCCATCCATTGTTTCTGAAACACGGTGAAACCCAGATCCCTGCCCCTCAGTGCCCTCCTGCCTCCGCCCACGCCCGTGTGCCCGCTGCCTCCCCCCCTCCCCCCCCTCTCCTAGATGTGAGTCTCCCGGGCTCCATCAGTGGTGATTTCTCTTCCTTTCTTTGTTTGCCCTGGGTGAGCTTCATAAGCACCACGGCCATGTAGGGGCTCCTTTCAACTCAGAGCACTCATAAATATCTCTAAGATGTACTTTCTGTTTTCTTATTGGACATTTGCTTCCACTTTAATGTCCCATAAGCATCTTGAACTCAACACACCTAAAACTAAAATCATCATATTTCCCTGGAGCAGCATCTTTCCTGAATTCAACATTAGGCTAATGGCATCAATGTGTACTTACTCAAGGAAAATGGAATCTACTACGCTGACTCTAGGAGACAGAAGACACAGCAATGTAACAAAGAATAATGCAGCCAAAGCTATTAATAAATTAATTGAAAGTATGCCATACCAAAATGATTTTAGAAATGAATTAATTTAACATTCTATAAAAATGTTATTTTCTTACTCATTTCAACTTAAAGCCTATTAAAAAAAAGGAAGCCTCCTAAATCCCTTTTCTTTCCTGAGACAGAGTCTTGCTAGGCAGTTCAGGTAGGGCTTGAGCTTACTTTGCAGCCAAGGCTGGCCTCAAACTCACAAAGATCTTCCTGCCTCAGCCTCCTGAGAGCTGGGGTTGTGCGCCTGCACCACCATACTCTGCTCCCTTTTTTTCTTTTTAAAAAAGCAAAAATGGTGATAACATACAGTGGCACCAAAACTTCATAGAATAATTCCAAGCTAGCTAATTAGCTCCAACCTAGATAATTATTGTGAATAATACAAAAATCTTTAAGTGAACATTAAAGAAATAGTATACTACAAGGAAAAAGATATCATTATTAAATAAAAATATATCACTTATGTCCTGGATACATGCATTGATCAATAAAAAATTATCAAAGGGTCAAATTAGTATTTATTAATAATACATTATGTAAGTTAGAAGGACAACAAGTTATGTAACTCACACACAATAGCACAAGAAGTATAGATAAAAATTAACATTTATTTTGATGCTTAATAATACTACTAGCCTGGCATGGTGGCACATGCCTGTAATCCCAGCACTCGGGAGGCTGAGGAAGGAGGATTGGTGCAAGTTCGAGACCAGCCTGGGCTACAAAAGTGAGCCCAAGGCCAGCCTGAACTACATAGCGAGACCCTGTCTCAAAAAGACAAAAAAAAAAAAAAAAAAAAAAAAAAATACTACTGGTGAGGGGCCAGCAAGATAGCTCAGCAGATTAAATGCTTGCTTAGGCAAGCTTAGGGACAGGGGTTTGATCCTTGGCACCACATGCTCCCAATGGCCCCACCCTCGAGCATACCAATACTGGGTATGGTGGTGCATGCCTGTAATCCCAGCACTGGGAAGGCTGAAAATGGGAGCATCACTATGAGTCTAAGCTGATGCCAAACACATAAAAAAGAGAGAGAGAAAAAAAAAATCACTGGTAAGGTAAACACTTTTCCTAAGCTATCATCAGGCTTAGTGATAGAATGGCAAAACATTTTCTGTCTTCCTTCTTTTTTCTTTCTTCTCTCTCCATCTTTTTCTTTCATTCTCTCTGTCTCTCTCTCTGTCTCTCTCTCTCTCTTTTGCCATATTACCGACTGACCCCAGAGCCTGCACATTAAGACAAATCCCCAGCACATTTATTTATTTATTTATTTATTTATCTTTTTTCTGTCTTTTTGAAACAGGGTCTTGCTATGCAGTTCAGGCTGGCCTTGAGCTCACTTTTGTAGCACAGGCTGGTGTCGAACTCACACCAATCCTCCTGCCTCAGCCTCCCGAGTGCTGGGATTACAGGCGTGCACCACCACGCCCAGCCCCAGAACTTTTAAATTGTTAAAATTCTGAGCCAAGATTCTCCTAAATTAGCCCAGCTGGGCTTAAATTCATGAAGCTCCAGTCACTGATTTCTGGGAACATGCACCATTGAGCCTTATCAGAATGCCAAGATAGTTCTACAGCATGTTAACTTTTTAAATTATTCAAACTATCATTGATATAGTATTTTTTTATTTTATGTATTTAGTATAGGATCTCAGATCAGACTACTAGTGATTCTCCTGTTAACAGCCTTCCAAGTGCTGGGATTACAGGTGTGTGCCACCACGCCCAGTCTCAGTCACCAGCTCAATGTGACTGGGGGTGGGGTCAGCATAGATGCTGGAGACAGAACCCTGGCCTCTGTACTCTGCCTAAGCAGGTGCTTTGGTCTGCTGAGCTATCTAGCTGGCCCTCAGCTGCTGTGGTATTTAAAAAGTGTTTTCAGGGCCAGCCAAATAGCTCAGTGGATTAAAGTACCTACAAGCAGATGTGGGGGCAGGGGTTACATCCCCGGGCCAGCAGTGCAGGCCCTGCCCCCCAGGGTGCACTGAGATGGCAACTGAGACTGGGTGTGGCAGTGCACACCTGTAATCCCAGTTCTTGGGAGGCTGTAAACAGGCAGATTACTATAAATCCTATCTAGTAGTGAGACCTTGAATACCCTATAGACCCTTCCCTAAAATACACACACACACACACACACACAAAAGTGTTTTTTATAGAAGTACAGAGAAGAATAGTAGCTACCAGAGACTGAGAATTTTGGAGAGGTGTTTGAGGAGGACTTGGTAAAAGGAAGAAATTTCAGTGATATATAGGAGGAATAAATTCAAGAGATCTACTCTATAATATATGTGATAATTATAATAATGTTTTAATAATATTAACAGTAGATGTAAAGTTTTCAGTACAGACTAACTACTTAAGGTGTTATATTTTAATTAACTAGATTCAGTCACATATACATATTGAAAACACAGTCTTTTTATTTTATTTTATTTTTATTGTTATTATTTTTATTTATTTATTTGTTTATTTATTTATTTATTTATTTTTGTCTTTTTGAGACAGGGTCTCACTATACAGCTCAGGCTGGCCTTGAGCTCACTTTTGTAGCCCAGGCTGGTCTCGAACTCACACGGATCCTCCTGCCTCAGCCTCCCGAGTGCTGGGATTACAGGCGTGCACCACCACGCCCGGCCTTCGTCTTTTTATTTTTTGAGACAAGATCTTAGTATATAGTCTAAGCTAGCCTTACGTAGCTCAGGCTAGCCTTGAAGTCACAGTGATGAACCTGCCTCAGCCTCCCAAGTGCCAGGAGTACAGGTGAGCACCATTATAATTGAGCTTCCAAACATAGTACAAAATTTTATCTTTAATTTAAGAAAAATTGTCACTGATATAGTAGCAATGATGTGAAACCAGAAAAATAAATAAAAATGGTAAACATTAAAAAAACCATTGGCACTCTTTGGAGATTTTATGGTTAATAACCAAAGCCTATTATAAATAAGAGAATTCAAAGAGATTAGAAAATATATGGGACATAGCTGCACTATGTATAAATAACAGTGAAGAAAATATAGTAAATATAATGGACATAACTATAACATTTACTACAACGAAACAAGTAAAGCAAAACAAAACAGGTAAAATATCTCCGAATAAACTTAAAAGGAAATGTAAAAGTTATGTAAAAAAGCTTTAAAACCATACTGATGGGATTCAAGAGGAGACTTTATGTAATACTCTAGTAATTGTACCTGAAGTGGCTTGTAAATTCTATGTGATTTTTTCTTCTGGGAAGTCAGACAATCTTGCTTTCTCTTGAAGAGAAAAAGTAAAGAGAACTAACCTGGCATCTGCCCCTTGATGTGTTGCCCTTGCTCTTGGACGTTTTCTTTCTCTTTCATA
>PVJA010006378.1:0-42500 GCA_004027025.1 Myocastor coypus
TCTCTCTCTCTCTCTCTCTCTCTCTCTCTCTCTCTCTCTCTCTCTCTCTCTCCCCCTCTTTATTTTTCGCATAATCCTTTCTCTGTATGGCACAACCCCCAGTGACTAGCCTCCCAAGCAGCCCCCTAATGCTACCATAACTGTTCCATAATGTACCAAATATGTCTGGATTAAGCTGACAGGCCCAAGGAATTTCTGCCACTTCTCTTCAGGATAACCACATACCCCACTCCCAGCATGCAAGCAACAACAACAAGCACAAATAAAACAAACAAACAAAGGCTAAATAGAAAATAAAAATTTAACTTTTTACAAAATGAGTTGATAACCATAGCCCCATACTCACTATAAAACACATGAGAGAGAATGTGGGGACCGTAGTCCGCTACATTTCCCTGGCAGAGCAGCCCATCTGCCAGGTAGGACCCAAGTAACTCAGGAATCCAAGTTTGCCCAACACCATAAAAGTTGGCAGGCTTTGGGGAGACAGATGAGGCCAGGCGCTGGTTATAAGTATCCGTGGTTCCACCACCACCCCCGTAGGTCTCTAACTTCCTCTCTCATTCTTTGGAAAATGGGAGGCTTGGAGCTGTAGAGAAAGAAAACCAAATCAGGCGAATGTTGGGAAAGTCCAGTGTTAAATAGGCCCCCAGCTCCCAGCTTGACCTGGTTCACTGAGTAGAAGAAGGTCGGGTGGTCATATTTGTCCTTGTTGAACAAATACATGAATTTTAACACGTGTAGATTTGTGTAACATCAAGCATAATTGGCATGCAGGACTATTTCATTACCCCTTCTCTGGGCAATCCTCTCATATTGCCCTTCCTACAAAGAGTCTCCTTCTACCTAGAAACTTAGGAAGCACCGTCTTATTCTCTATCACCATCATGTAGTCTCATTATGTAAATAGAATCATGTCATGTAGTAGGAGCCCTTTGGAGACCGATTTCTTCAGCTTAGCATAATGCCTTTGGGATCTGTCTGTATTGTTTCAACGTGTTGATAATTTGTTTTTCTTTCTTTCTTTTCTTTTTGTTTTTATGGTACCAGGAATCAAACTGAGGACCTTGTGCTTATCAAGCAGGCAGGTGCTGATACCTCCCTGGCCCTGTTTTTATTTCTGAATATTGTTCTGTTGAATGGATATAACTGCAGCAGCGGTTCTCAAATTTTGGTGCCTGGGACTGGTTGCATGGATTACAATTCTTCCATACAAAACTGTTTTCAGGATGATTCAAGCCCGTTACATTTATTATGCACTTTATGTGCATTATTATTATTATTACTATTATTATTATTATTACTATTATTGCTGTTGTTGTTGTTACATTAGATTCTCAATTCGAGTATGAAACCTAGAATCCTTACATGTACAGTACACAGTAGGATTCGAGTTCCTATGAGCATCTAATATCCATGTGGGTCTGACAGGAAGTAGAGCTCAGGCAGTAATTTTAGTAAAAAGGAGTGGTTGTAAATATAGATAAAGCTTAGCCCCCTGGACCATCACTCATCCTACTCTGTGGCCCACTTCCTGGCAAGTCAAGGACCAGTATCAGTCCATGGCCCAGGGGTTGGGGATTCCTATACCATGGTGTGTTTACCCGTTCTTTCCTTGAGTGATATTTTGACATTGCTCTCCATTCTGTCATTATGCATAATGTTATTACAAGCATTTGTGTACAGGCACTAGTGTAAAGATAGAGTTTTATTTCACTTTATTAAACACGTAAGAGTAAGATTCCTGTATGGTCTGGAAAATATACATTTCGCTTATTTATTTGTTTGTTTATTTAGATGGTACCAGGGATTGAACCCAGGACCTTGAACTTGCCAGGCAAGCACGTATTCCACTGAGTTATATCCCTGGCCCCTACATTTAACTTCATAGGGAATGACCAAACCCATTTCCAGTGACGGTACTGGTTTTTTTTATTCCATCTGTATTATATTAACATACTACTGTTGTTAGGCTTCTCACCAACACTTGACATTGGCAATATTCTTTTCAATAAATAATTAATGATTTTAATAGCCATAGAGTGATTTTAGGTTGCATTTTCTTCGTGCCTATATGTGAACATTAAAGATGCAAATCCTTATTTGAATAGGTGATTGGCAAGTATTCCTTGCCAATCAGTAGTTTGTCTTTCCTTTTCTTTAATAGTCTTTTACAAACCAGAAATATTTCATCACAGTGGGTGTTGTCTTTTTCGTTAGTACGTGCTTTTGATACATAAAGAATGAAATCATTATGAGCTGGTACGCATACATAAGGCATCAATCATGTCTAAACTTATTCCCATCCCCATTTACATGTACTTACTTACTACCTGTGTAAGTAAGTCCCTCTGAGGACTGATGTTCAGTGACTCCTCTGCTGAAGACAGTGTCCTTTCCTCAGGAGAAATGGTGCATGGGTTTGATCTAAGCTAAGAGAGGCTTGGGACTCCCTTAGATTATTCATTCCCAATTCTTCTTCATTTCACAACTATGCACTTCTGTTTACCCTCCTGGAAGTTGGTTTTCCCCTTAGCACTGGCCTCCACCCTTCTAAGTTAACCATGCCTACCCATCAAATTGCAGCTTACATAATCCATGAGCTTTGTCCTAAATCTTCTGTCTGTTATGGTTCTTTGATTATACCCCAGTTTTCTTTTGGTCTACTTTGTAGAGTAATGAGAAATACATAGTATAATGCATATAAAAATGCCCAGCATAGAACAAACTGGAAAGTAAGCTTTCAATGGAAGTTTCTTCAAAGCCAGACAGGTCCTCGAACCCTTGGAGCTCTTCTAAGCCTGTGTTAGAAGCTGAGGCCTAACAAAGGGTTCCAAAGGATGCTATCGATGAAAGCAAACTGGTTCATGGATCGCCATACTTCAGCATCACCACCGTAGCTTTCCAGAAGCCGTTTGAAGACAGCCTCTCTAGCCAAAAAAAAAAAAAAAAAAAAAAAAAAAAAAAAAAAAAAAAAAAAAAAAAAAAAAAAAAAAAAAAAAAAAAAAAAAAAAAAAAAAAAAAAAAAAAAAAAAAAAAAAAAAAAAGCCCATGGAAGGGAGCAAGAAGACGAGCAGGAGGGAAGAGCTCTGAGCAGGATAACTTCTGCTAGTCTAGTGTTCACACAACGTGGTAGTCCAGAGAGAACCTTTGCTTCCTCTCCTAGGAAGAGGACAAGCAGAAAGAAAACTTCATACTGGAGTTCTGCGTAACAGGCCCTGTTCCCAAATGTCAGCTTCTAATGGGCCACAGCTGCCCCTGTGGTTTTTTCTAGGCAAGTGATTCATGTCTTTGCTCAGAAACGATAAGCAGAACAAATGTTTACTTAGACATGTAACAGAGGGACAATTGGAAAACAGGAGACTGGCAACTGGAAATATTTTACTGCTATTTGATCCATGACAATTAATGAGAATTAGTCATATGGGCCAGAAGCAGAGTGGGGCTTTGGCAGATGGCCTTCCTGGAAAAGGAGTGGAAGGGAACACAGGCAGAGCAGAGGACTCCCAACTTTGTTGCCAGCTCTTCCCAGTGACCTTTATCCCTTCAGAGGTGACATCCCATGACCACCTGACTCAGTTGACACCTGCTTGAGTCATGCAACTCAGTGGTGAGTACAGAAGGTAAAACTCCATGCTTATTTTTCTGGGGCCTTTAACATCCATTAGAAATTTTTTACACATTCCAAAATTAAAGGAAACATTTAATAGTTTGGCTTGTGAATATGCACGAGAGATAAATCTAAAAAAAATTTCTGACACCCACATCAGTGAATTTTAGTCTTTGGGATGATGGTTCATAGACTGACTCATGCAAACAGAAACACATACCTTGAATGTGGACCCTAAAATTGGGACCGTTGAGTAGGATTTTCATACAGTCTAATTACATTTACATAATTTAAGATCTTGTACTTTTTTTAATACATATACAGTATGTACTCCCACAGTCATGCACAAATAGATTATTTAGTAGATACATCATAAATATTCCTATAAGGGAAGCATCATATTTATAATTCAACATTTGGCTCCAAAGAAGGAAGTACTACATTTTTCTGAGGGGGAAAAATACTTCTCAATTCATTGTGACAAATTTCTTACACCGTCCTTCACAGAGTTAGATGAAAAAATATAGGAGAAAGCCTCAAATCCAAGTGCCTCCTGATCTCAGTTGAGAGCCTCTGAGGCTAGAGACTCAGGAGATCACTAATAACCCAGGAGGAAGGTGAGCACCTTGAAGAAACCAATGAGGAGCCCCACAGGTCCTGGAGTTGTTTGACTGCAGAGCAGAGTTGAGGATCATTTACCTTGAGGATGACAAACTCAAATTCCTCTTCTCAGGTGGATTTCCAAGCGCATTCCAAAAAATGTTCAGGTGGAACGATGTGTTTCCCTTTTCTTCTCCATAAACATGTTTTTACCTAGTCACACCTTCTCTGGGACTGAAGCAGAGGAAAGTGGGACCAGGGACCCTAGAGAGGTGGCCTTTCTTATGGAAGTGAATACCCGGCACACTTTTTGTTGTTTCATGAACTGATCACTGAACCTGAATTGAGCCTTTGCATTGAGTTCTCCCCTCCATCATTTGATTTTCTTATTTTGAGACAAGACCTTGCTAAGTCACTAAGTTATCCAGGCTGGGCTTATATTTGGGGTTCTCCTGTCTAAGTCTTCCAGAAAGAGCTGGGAGTATAGGTGTGTGGCGTGATACATGGCTTCCTCTGGTGTTTTTCATGGTTCCACTTGCTTATTTTCTGCCAATAGTACGTTGGCTTTCCTTAGAAGAAAGAACATTTCACATACTCTCCACTGAGGATGTACAGATGGATTAGAAACTGCTTTCTGCTTTCACAGCCCCTTAGTTTCTGGGAGAACCTGACCCAACCTGAATCACTGGCCATTTCCATTGCCCTGAAGCTGGAATCCCCAGAAAGAGTTGCATGACTGTTAGGAATTCTGGGTGTTGGGTGTCAGGTCGCTCCCAGTGTCTCCTGGGAAGAGAGCCAGGCACAGAGATTCGGGTGAGCTCCTGGGCCACCCAGAGGTACCTGTTGGCTCTGTGCCTAGCCACATGCAGTCTGAGTTCCACCATGTGGTTTAAGCTCCTGGACATTTCAGTCGACTTTATACACAATGTAGTCAGAGCCCTCTATCTGCTTGTCCTTGTGGCTTTGTCGCATGCAATGTGCCACCTTGGCATATTCCACCGGGTTTGGCTGAAGCTGGAGCTGAAGACATGCATAAAGTTGTACGGTTTGTATTTGACTTCGTCACTCTGAGGTGTCCTGAGAGAAGCCACTGGCTTTGAGGGCTGAAGCGCATCCACAGCCTTCAGGATATGGCCAGCTCTTGCCTTCAGCAATGAGGAGAGGCTGTGTGACTTCTGGACAGCGGCATGGAAAGCTCTTCCTGGGAAGCCCTCCTTGACCTCCTTCCCCTTGCAATTCTTCAGCTGGGTTCTTTGTCCTCAGGAGTCATTGAGAGTCCTCTGATTATCAGGATACAGGACTCTAAGCCACAGAATAAAGCTATTCTTGTTGTCCAAACTATAAACTTCCTGGGAAAGTAAGAAAGGAGGAAGGAGAGAGACATCTTTCTGATAATGCCATTCAAACACTTGGACCTGGCCGGACCTGGTCTTGCACTCCCTTTGACCACCAGTATAGTTAATCTAGCCCCACTTGAGGCACGGGTCTCATCGGCCATGCAAACTGATTTCCAGTACAAGAGCAAGGCTCATGCTGCTGGGACTTAAAGGGGGCGCTGCTTACACATCCAGCATCTGAGTTGATCTTCTGAGACCAGAGACCATGTCCAGTACCAGACCAGAGTCTCTTCTGGGACCTTGAGCCTCACTGCCTTTGAAACCATCCTATTTCCTTGATGGAAAAGGTTGAGTATTCTAAAGTTCCCTTCCATGTTACTCTGAATGCATTTTTGTGCATGTTTGATCACCCATGCAGGTTGGAGAATGTACGCCTACTTTTCAGTTTCTTTGGATAACAGGAGTCAAACTCAGGACCTCGAAGCCTACTTACGGCCAGTGTGAACATGGCTCTCCCGCCCTGACAGTGAGGCACAGTGCTGATCCTGAACAGTGTGCAGTGCTAGTGCTTCATGCGCTCCCAGAACTGATGTACAGAGCTGCCTCTGCGAGCTGCTGGCCCCCAATTTCTCTTCCTCAGAGGTGTGAAAGAGAGTTTATTCCACATGAAGCTGTCTTAGCCACAGTTTAAGAAGCATCTGTGGAGTCTTTAAAGCAGTTTCTATCATAATAAAAAATAGTTTAACTTATAACCCCAGAAAGACATAGGCGTGGGAGTCTTCATAAAGCACAGAAGTCCAGATGAGCATAATTTGAAAGTAATTTGAATTGTAATGAATATTTTTAATATAAACACACAGAAGGAGAAGCTTGCTGGGTTCTGGTGTAGCTCAGGTACCCAAATCTGTGTCTTCTGATGGAAATATCAATGCGTCACGTGAGCCTCTGCCACCGCCGCTGCCTGCAGCCTGAATGAGAGGGAGGAGCAGAAGGTGGGGAATTTCAGGGCAAAAAGAAAGGCAGTCACAGTGCTGTGTGGCCCTTGGTCCCCGCAGGTCTAGCTCCTCAGAGAAATAGGGACAAGTCGTGTTCGCGAGGGCAGGAACAGCTCTTCACGCTGGGTAAGAAGAATCCCTTCTAGTGTTTATGGCACAATGAAGTAACTATGGTTGAAATAATTAATTAAATATTTCCAAGAAGCTAGTAGACAGGGTTTTGAATGCTCTCAACACAAAGAAATGTTATATGTCTGCAGCGATGGACGTGCCAGTTTTCCTGATCTGACAGGCTGCTCTTTGCCTATGTGTATAAAACTACCACACCTGACCCCATAAGTAGGTACAATTCCTATGTGTCAACTAAAATTAAAAAAAAAATATTTAAAATAAAGGACTTTCAGAAAGCTGAGCTGCAAAGGGTTCTAGGGCTGGGGAGGCCCAGGACTCCCTGCAGCTGGCACCCTCCACATCAGTAGCTCTATTTGTCAAATTCATTTGTTAAATTTTGCCTTATTTTTGTACTTATCCATGTTGAAAGGAACCTTTATATGTGATCACAGATGTAAAACTAGGATCCCTCGCTTTGAAGTGAGTGAACATGAGAAAATAGTAGATGTCAGCTAGATACTTTTGTCTGCTTATGGCTCTGTCTTCAGTCCCTTCCCATTGTTGCCAAAAAGATGAACAAATCCTAAGCATGATGGTAAAAGCATCCCAGAGCCCAGCTGAGGCTCCTTCCCTGATATAATGAGAAGACAGAAATAGAATTACAGCACATTTCTCAACGTGGCATTTGCTGTCCTTTGAAGAGTTACCCATGTACTACCTCAAACCTTTTAAGCTCCTCCCTTTATTAGTAACGCTGCCTTGGTAAACTCCAACTTGTTCATTTCACAGATGAAAAGACTGAGGCCCAGAGAGTGGAAGGAGCCCTTTAGAGGCTCCAATAGCCATGTAACTCATGGTAGCCGGTTCTGCGTTGTGTTGCACCATTTTCTCTGCTGCCCACTCGTGAGCTCATAGATGACTGCCGTGGTCCCTAACTGCAGTGCGTTAGCCAGCCACCACATGCGCCTGGAGGCGTGGCAAGAGGAGGGTCTGTCTCACGTGTGTGGGGCACCCAGGCTGGTGCAAGGAGCTGGCAGGCACATCAGGCAGGTGCAGGCTGCCTGGAGAACTCGTGCTCCCTTCCAAAGGCAAGAATAGTCAGCTCGAAGCACAATATTTTCTGGCTCAGAGTTTGACTCTTAAAGTGGCAGCTGTTTCTACCAAAGCAAATGTTGAGAATCTGTAATTTTCAGAAATAATTGCCAACCCTCAGAAACGATGTGTTTATACCCAAACTTCTCTGTGTGTTCATCCTGTGTTCATTCAGGGTCTTGTTGCAATTTTCTCTGCACCGAGTCTGTCTGTTTCCTCCCCAGCAATTGCTTTTGCTGCGGAGCATCAACATGTGCAAACGGATCCTGACTAATGTCCAGCTGGGCTCCTCCTCAGATGGAGCCAGATCATTTGGTTTTGTTTATCACTCCTGCATTTTTAAAATCATATCTATGTCTAAGCAGAGAGCAAGTGCTAGACTCTAGTGCTTGCCAGTGGGAGGCTGATTAGCTGAATCCTGGTATCTCTACTGGTTCCTCTCCCAACCTTGGAACTGGACCTGTAAAATAAAATAGTTACAAATGCAGCTTCCTGAACCTTCCATGGAGTTATCTAATCTAGATTATGAGGCTCTTGTACCCTGTATTTTAGATAAGGTCATGTAGACCAATGATTGGTAGAGGGTAGATTCCTGTTGGGTAAATAACCACCTTCCATCCTAGACACTCATTTGTCTACAAGCCAATCAATCAGTGAAGCAGTTGAGCATCTACTACTGGCTGAGCTCTTTGAGAGCCTCTCCTACCAGGAATGGGGTCCCCACTTGAAGGAGCTCTCAAGGTTCATTCTAAAGGCAAAGACCTAGCAAATGCAAAATAAATAATGATATAATACCATGCTGCAATATATTTGCCAGTGTGGAAGAGCCCGTTCTGTTCACTTGCTAACTCACTATCCATTGGCTACTTGCTTTTGCTGATGACTCAGAGACAAGTCTTTCCATGCATTCTTCTGGCCAGGCACTGAGCTGGGTGTGAAGTGTAGGGTTATAGATAGAGCCCTGGCTCTCTAGGGCATTGGACTAGACAGGGGAGAAATGCACTTGGAAGAAGCCCAGGGAGTAAAACAAGCCTGAGTGTCACCCCATGCCCTGGCAGTTGGCATACAGAGCCCAGCTAAGAGTTTAGGAGCTTCTGTGCTAAGCAGTGTTTCCATCATGGCCTGTCACAAGACATACCTGTCCCAGGAGGTATGAGTTTCCTATGGCTATTGCATTACAAACATAGTGACATAAAATTATACTCTTCCATTTTCTCCTTCTGGAGTCCAGAGGTCTTAAATCCATACTACTAGGTCCAAATGTAGGCATTGCATGGTGCTGCTCCTTCAGGAGCTCTCATATGTATGTGGGATGGGGGGGGGCATTTTTCTTTGCTTCTGCCAGCCTCTGGTAGCTTCTGGCATCCCTGGGGCTGTAGCTGGTCACTCCCATCTTCAAGGTCAGCATTTTCAAATGTCTCTTTTCTCTATCTTCATACGGTCTTCTCTCTATGTGTCAAATATCTTTTGCATTCCTCTTATAAATTCCCCTGGGATTTAGGCCCTATCAAGGTACTCTTTCCACCTCAAGATTCTTATACTGTGTGTGTGTGTGTGTGTGTGTGTGTGTGTGTGTGTGTGTGTGTGTTTTGCTGGGGATGGATCCCAAGGCTACATGCATGCTATAAAAGTACTTCACCATTGAGCTATACTATCAGATATTCTCTTACATACTCTTCAAAAAAAAATTAAGACAAGGTCTTGTTTAGTTGTTTGGGCTGGCCTCACACTTGTGATCCTCCTGCCTCAGCCTCCCAAGTAGCTGGGATTACAAGCTTGCACCACTGTACCTGGCTTCAGGATGTTCATTTAATCACATCTATAAAGACCTTTTCCATAGAGGGTGACATTTGCAATTTGAAGGGTTGGGTCCTGATGTCTTGAGGGCTGCTGTTATGCCTGCCACATGTGTCTTCCATGGTTGTTAGGAAAACTGGGTTTTTAGATGTCATCTTAGTATTCACTCCACAGATGCACAGTCTCTTGTCCCTTTCCTACAATTTCTTGGCAGCTTCCCCAGGACACGTGTCTTCCTTGGAGAGGAAGAGCCCAGGGTCACAGATCCGGCTGCTGCTCTGTGCTGCCCTGAGAGACAAGGCCCGGCCCGGCCCCACCTCCTCCTGTTGGCTGAGGTTTCTGAGAGCTAATCATCACCTTGTAGCTCCTCAGCATGCATGTCTAATCATTCACAAATGCCTGTACTCTGTGAACAGAAAGAAGGTCACAAGTCAAATGCATGCCTAGGGTCAGTGCTGAAACACAAAGGAGATTAAAAGGACAGAGGGAGGGCAGGGCAGGCCTATTCCCACTGGCAGTTAACCTAGCAGCACTGCTGCAAGACAAGCAGGCAGCCCTGGCCCTCAGCCCCTCCCACCGCCCCACTCTTCCTTGTGAGAGAGTGTAGAGACAGGAGATCCGATTCACAGAATTCCCCTGTTGTAGGTCTCACCCATATGGATGAAAACTACCCTTAAGTCAAATAAACCGATAGTCTTTGTGCTGTGGCCCTGCTTCATATTTCTGAAGGCAAGGCAATGGCAATGGGGCTCTTTGGGTCTGATTTTATAAAATCCTTTGGAGTTTATTTAAGGTGGCTTCCTTGAATATTTTAGGTTCGACCGCTATGGAGTGAGCAAATATCTGAGCCTGTAAAGGCTTTTCCAGCATTGGCATCCAGAAGGTATTGCAGAATGTTTCTAGCATCCTAAGACCTTGACAGTGATCCCAAGACTTGGCCGATGGCCTCTTTTTTTTTTTTTTTAACCTGGAGACAGCTATCCAGAGAAGCCTTTCTTCTACCACATACCTCAGTATACTGATGCCTATTTGCAGCACATAGGGCACTCATGCCCACCCAGAAGCTGGCCTTACGATGGCCATTTCACAGAAGAAGAGGCTATGGCCAAGTGAGAAGGAGGGGCCAGACTAAGGAAACAGGAAGGAGAGAAGAATAGCAAAGGGCCTGATTGGAGAAAGTGTTCACTTGCAGCTCTCCAGGAGAATCCTCTGGTGCCAAGCAGCCCTGAGGAGGATTTTATAGTCTTTTGGGTCCTAAAATGTCAGTCTCTTTAACCCCACCCACCATTCTCTTTACTATTGGCTAACCCATTAAGTTATTGCACAGGAGCAAGGCCTACAGGTATCTGGCTAGGCAGGGAACTGACCAAGCTTGACTCCCTTGGTATGCTCACTAGGTCCTGGAACCTAGAGCTCAGTGGAATGGGGAACGGTGGGTGAAGGCTTACAGAAGAGAAAGATCTATCCTCCTCACTTGCTCCGCTTCATTTTCATGTCTAAGAACAGACTGCAGCTGCTAGGGATGACACCCAGAGTAATGTTGTCCTGTCACCTTCTTAGCATAGTCTTTGTAGATTAGACAGCTGGCCCAGGCCATCCTAGTCACCTCTTTGCGGGGGATTTGGAATTAGGACAGGGAAGACCCTTCGAAGTCTCTCTTCGAGGTGCTAGAAATGGCACCTCGGGAACCTGCAGAGGGAGGCGGAGGCAGACAGAGGAAAGAAAGATGCTAATGTGGGCTTCGCTGTGCTTCCCACTCCAGGTTGTGCATCCAGAGGGCAGGACTGGCCTTCCTGCTGTAAGTTCCCCCAGAGGTCTTTGCTTCCTATCAACAGAACTCACTTCATTGTTGAGACCAAATGAGTGACTCTGCTTTGGGTAGCCAAAGGGACTCAGGCCATGGTGGCAGCACTGTTTCTGCATGGACTTGGTGAGGTCCCCAGGACCTTGAGGGGAGAGACAGCTTCTCCTATCTCCCCCTGAGGTCCACAAGATGCTGGGGACGAATCTGACTGACCCTGAGATCAAACTCACCCCTCACTCATGAAGGGAAGATCTCTGTGGGCTTCCAGAATGTCACAGACTTTGAAGGGTAAAGAGGTTTGCCTACAGGAACAAGGCCAAGAAAATCATCCCAGCGGGTGTAGCTTTGGGAAAGAGCATAGTAGGTCAGGAAGAAATGTCATGCCAAGGGGTGTTGGCACAGTGACAGCTCTTAGTTCGATTCATTCTCATCTTGGCAGAGGTATATTCATGCTTCTCACTGTTCCTGTAGGGGTAACAACAGTGTCATTCAGGTGAGAAAGTAGAGGTTCCAAAATGTGTTAGTTTTCCAGGGCTTCAATGACAAATGACTACATGTTCAGTGGTTGCAAAGGCAGAAATTCATTCTGTCACAGTTCTGGAAGCCAGAAGCCTGAAATCAAGGTGTCAGCAGGGTCGCCATCCCCTAAGCACTTGTGGAGAATTGCTCTGCCTTTTCTGGTAGCTCCATGCGTCCTACAACTGTGGCTACACCACCGCTCCCTCTTCGTGGGGCCTGCTCTTCCCTCTGTTTTCTCTTCCTCTCTCTCTTCATCACGTATGATTGGGCTTAGACCCACCTGCAAAAGCAGGGCCATTTCATTTTCAGATCCTCCACCTAATTCCATCTACAAAAACCTTTTTCTTTAATAAGAACACATCCAGTAGTACTGAGGGTGAGCACGTGGATAGATATCACTTGAGTAGGCTGGCAGTCAAGCCAGAGAGGCTGTTGCACAGCAGGTAGTCTGAACAAGGTCTGGAACAAGCCCAGTCTCATTGCTATAGTGGTCACCAGATACCATGAGGTGATGTGGGGGAGAGGGAGATGGGGACATAGGCATAGAATGGAAGGAGGGGGACAAGGAGCCTCCTGGCCCTGGGAGTCTGCAGCATATACCAAGAAACCCCAGATACAGTTGTTTCTATCATGGAACTGTGGCTCCCAGAGGAAACTAGGGTACAAGTGAGCGCCCTGGAGAATCCCTGCATACCCATCTGCCTTTGCTCCCACAGGTACTTCTCCACGAAGCATGGTTTACCCCCTGAGTACCATGTCACCCTACGTCTTGCAGTGGTTACATTGCTAGCAGCATGGACAGCTCCCCACATCTTGAGCACAGGAAGCAGGCTCCCATATATGAAGAGATCTGTTGGCCCAGGATGCAAGCTCTTTCCCGGTAAGTGCTAAGGAAAGGGCAAAGCACCCAGGACAGAATGGCAGGATAGTGCAGAGTGGTGGAGAATTCCTGGTACTTGCCTGGGCATAGGGAAGAAAGAATATGCCCCTTCCAGGCTGGTCTGCAGGGGAAGGCACAGCTGCAGAGATGGAGAGGGAGTTCTGGGGATACTGGGCCAGCTGGTGAGAAGGGGACCCCCTCCCCCACCTGCACCACAGCCCTTCTGTGGAGTCCACCTGGAAAGCTTCGCTGTGCGTCCAGGCTCCTGCCCTCCCACCCCCACCACACACAGTGGCTTCTGTGGGACGCATCGCATCTGTAAGAGGCCACCAAGGCCTTCCGGCTGACTGTCCTCACCACCAACCCAGCCCTCCCTGCTCCGCGTGCGGACTAAGAAAATCCACTCTTCCGCCCAAACTGGAGTAAATCCTTAAGTGACACAGAAAGTTCAGCTCAACACTTGCGAAAATTGAATTTATCTTGGAAATGTTTTATTCTTCCAAAAGTTCACTTTGGCAAAGTCTAATGTACAGAAAAGCATGAAATACTATGGCTCCGGAGGAAGTGAGTTGTTCCGCTAAGCATTAAGCCTCGGGGTCCGAATCCTGCTTCGCTCCCATCAACCACTCTCTTTAACTCAAGCGCCCATCAATGCTCCTGCTAAATGGGACTCCAGCGCGCATCACATCTTATCATAATGTCACAAAACCCATAGAATTACAAATCAGGTTTAAGGGAGAAAACATGACAGCCAAATAGAAGTACACAAAAAGTACATTAAGTATCCGTCTTCATTTACAGTGCCCATTCCAACCCCCGTCTCAGCTCAGACCCACTCTGTGCTGGGCTCAGCTTGAGGTAGCCCAAGATCCATTTGAGAGTGGACTGAAATATAAATGACAGTTCGCCCTCCACACGCGCATAGACAACTATATAAAATATTTAAATAAAGACAGGAAAGAACAGAGGATTGCTGCAGAGCCTTTGGCAGACTCAGCCTTGGGGAATTTAGCAGCTTGAGATTCATTACAAATTTCATCTTTAATGTTATTTTTAGTTCAATATTTTGTAGCACTCAGGAGTAAATCTTAGTGCGCTGTCTTCCCTCCCCCTGGCTTCCTCTCCTTTGGTATCTGATCCTTCAGCTTTACTGAAACCTAATACAGTTTCAATAAAATTGATTTGTGACGTCGTAATGCTGTTTGTTAGCGTCTCCCGTTTCTTGATGTAATGGGGAGAGAACTACTGCATGATATGGTAAAGTGAGGCGGATCGCTCCTGATTGTAGAATAAACAGACGTGAACTTGGGAAGTACCTTGCTGAAGCCAGGAGACTCTCATTTCTCCTTCCCTCTTCACTTTTCTGTTTTGAAGTTCAGGCTTTGCGCTAGAGCCAAGGGTGTCAAGGGCTCGTACGTCCTCCCCGAAAGACAGTTGTCACCACCCCAATGCAGGTGCTATGGAGAGAAAGACGCCAGGGCCTGAAAGACCAAACTTGTCTCAAGGGCTGTTCACCTTGCTGAGACGAAATGCTCAGCACCACAAGTTCAAGGAGGGAAGGTTCACTGTAGCTCACGGTCAGTGGAGGTTTCAGGCCACAGCCAGTTGCCTCCAAGGCAGCGTGGCAAGGCAAAGGGGCATCGCAGAGGAGAAGCAGTGGGTGGTGAGGTAGGCAGAAGACAGACAATAGCAAGGTAGCAGAGGGACAGGAGCAGCCTGCTTTCTTTTGTCCCTTCATAATCCACTGAAACTACTTGACTTTGACTCGTGCCATCAGCACCGAGGATGCGGCAGACCCAATCCCAGCATCGCGCATTCTAGATCCTGCCGCATCCAAAATTCCCCACCACTGAGTACATGAGGCTTTGAGGGGACATCTAGATATAAGCTATACCAGTGTCATTGTGCAGATACTCTCTTATTATGGCTTTCTACTGGAGACTCTAGCTGTTTGTTACCTTCCCATGGAATTCCGAGAAAGCATCTGTCCTCAAGTTAAGGATAAGAGAGGACCAGGATTGGTTGACTGGACTTGTCATTCTGGGGTTTTGTGCAGTCTCTTCGGGGTTCCAGGGAGATGGTAGGGATGTGACACAAGATACTGTTCAGGAGGCCACTGGCCAGATGAGGAGGACTGCAACGAGATGCTTATGCTGTTTATTTAGCCCCCAGAAGCATAAAACTGAAGCCTCCTGGGAAGAAGCAGAACCTAGAGAGCTACTGATAATTTTTGACCAAAGTAGCACAGGAGGTTTTCATTTGTTCCCTCAGTACAGAGTTTGACTGATGACCAAGGGAAATGAGAGAAGGGTAAGGAATGCTCAGATCCAAGCTCAAAGCAGCCTGGCAAATGGACATTCAACCCCAATATTAGCTACTCCACCATGACATCAGATGGAGACTTAATGGGCAAGCTCCCTTCTGAGGGGGAAAAATTACGATGTTGAGCCCAGCCTAAGAGACTGAGCAACATAGCCATGTTTTTAAGAAAACAAGTGTGTGTGTGTGTGTGTGTGTGTGTGTGTACAGGGCAGTGGTGAAGATCTGTTTACATCTGCAAAAGTGAAAAGAAAAAAAAAAAAACACTAGGGAAGTTTTCTGGGTAATTTATAACTAAATAAAGCCTACACACAGCCTAATAGATTTTGAAACAACATCAACGAAACCCAGATATTTCAGTGATGGAACAAAAAGTACTCAGAGCAGGTGGATATTGATGGTGGTAATGTTTGTTTTTGCTTTTTGTGTTGTTGGTTTTTTCTTTCTTTTTCTTGTTCTAATTTACTCAAATACTTTGCCAGCTGCTGTGTAGCTGAAAGCTGAGGTTACTGAGGAAAAGCAGGTCTCTGACAACAGCGGTCTGATAAACAAAGTGGGCCCAAGGAAATCTGGGCTTGTAGCATCAGTGGCTTCTGGAATTTATGGTCTTACCTTCCGACAACAGAAATCACTGGATCGCTGTCTTTCCAAAGTGCCACTAATCCTCAATTTATACTCCAAGAGGCCTTCAAACCTGGACTACAGTAATGGCATGAAAAACAACCATCAACAACCTTTTCTCAGAGAGCCAGAGCCAGCGTGGCTTCTCCAGCTCATGCCCCCTGCTTCCCCTCATCAGCATCTTTTATCTCGTGCGCTTTGATCTGCTTTCTGGAATGGAGGAAGAGTGTCAGGGAATTCATTTTAGAAAGGTCTAGAGGACCGAGGGTCCCTTTGGTGAGTCTTCTGTTGAACAGAAAAGTACAATTCTTATTTCTCTTAGCTGAATGCCTTGAGTCTCTCCCTGTTGGATGGTTACTGATGGGGAGATGCAAGAGATGTCCTGTCACCGAAAGTTGTCTGTGACCAGCCTAGAGGATGCGGGACCTTCTTGAACCGTGCCTTAGTATGTTCTCCAGAAGCAGAACTGAGATGGAGGTTCTTACGCATGTAATTTACAGAAGGTGGGTTGACAGGTGAAATCTGTAGTTAGGGAGCAAGTCAGGGAGGGAAGGGAGGGAAACCAGGAGAAGAAAGGGACACAGACTGGAGTCTCAGCCCCTGCTGTATTTATTATGTAGGCTTCTCCAGAGACACAGAAACGATTTGGGATATGTAGGTGGGTTGGACCAGGTGCAGGGAGATGCTGAATGTTTAATTTTAAAATGTATTGTAATAAAAGACATTGACATTGATCCTCCTCAGAACATTCACTGGGAACGCACTCATGCCATCATTCCTGCCACTTTTGGAAGCCCTTTTGGAAGTCCTCTTTGACAAGAGTCTTTAGGAGGTATGATTAAAAAAATATCAAAAAGACAGTGATGACGCCGCAAAGTGTCATCCCACAGGAAGGCAGGCTTCTAATGTTCTAGTTTACCTTCGTCTACTCCTTCACAGCATCGGCCACTGTGGATAGAGCCACTTCCAGCTCTTCCTTCAGGCCAATATAACCATGAGAAGCAAATATTTTTTGAATCAAATTCATGACATCAGTACAGCCATGACAATGTAACTAAAGCCAATGCTTGAAGACGCATCCCAGATTAAAGGAAAAGCCCTAGGCTGCTGAATTCCTGTATTAATGTGTCATTGGTTTGGGGCCAAACCAAAAGAAAAGGACTATTGCCTCCTATACATTTGAAGGTGGCGTGTCTTCCTACAGTTGAGATCAATTCTCAGGAGATGCCTGCTCTTGTTACCTCCCAATTCACACAATAGTCAGAAGTGTTGCATGCAACAGCAGAGGTGATCTGCCTGGAGCACTGGCGGCCACAGGCAGGTACAGCTGTCCAAGGAAAATCTTATTCTATCTTTCTTCCCATAAGCTAAAATCTACACTTCAGATCTCGAAGACAAGAAAACTCACTGTGTTACTGTGTATATTTCCACTACTGCTGCAGAAAATATATGCTGCAGGAAATATATAATTTACCCTGCTAAATTATAGTAGCTCCAGAGCTGGCCAAGCTGGCAGCTTGCCACTCAGATCTTAGGAGAGCAGAGGGTTGAGCAGAGGGCAACAGAGGGACTGTTTTGTCTCTATCCCAACATTTACAGTTACAGAGCTGCTGTCAGATTCCATGAGAAAGTGTGTGCGATGCATTTTACACCCTGTCTGGCACATAGTAGCCACTCAGTAAACGTTGGCTTGTTATCATTATCATTTTCCTAAATGGTGAGGTCAAACCAATTAGCTGAGTTTTTCTTTTCAATGAAAACTCTGATGAGATAATCATTGCGAGGTATAGAGGCTTTGAAAACCTGGCTAGCTGAGATGATTAAAATGCACTTGATTAAGTGGCAGCAGTGACTGCATATAGATTTTCTTCATGGCCACACCACTGTTAGAGGAGGGATTCTGAGGCCACATCCAGGCTCAGGAGTTTACATAATTAGTCATGTATACTGTGTACATGAGAGGAGAACTGTAGGCAAGCGCAGCAGGTGACAACTCCCTGCTGAAAAAATCAGAATATGTGTTTTGTTGTTGTTGTGCCCTTCCTCTTCCGCTTCCTCTTCCTTTTCCGCTTCCGCTTCCGCTTCCGCTTCCGCTTCCGCTTCCTCCTCCTCCTCCTCCTCCTCTTCCTCTTCTTCTTCTTCTTCTTCTTCTTCTTCTTCTTCTTCTTCTTCTTCTTCTTCTTCTTCTTCTTCTTCTTCTTCTTCTTCTTCTTCTTCTTCTTCTGCTGCTGCTGCTGCTGCTGCTGCTTCTGCTTCTAGAAAACAGTTTTCAACAGCTGCACCAGAAAAGAAGTTCCCAGAATGCATCGAGTGTAAACACACTGCATGATCAGCACCTGGGTTATCTCAGGAAAAGAAGAGAGAGAAAAAGGGGAAAACGGAGAAGGAGCAAAAAGCCTCCACGACTTGTGTCATAAAAAATGAAAAAAAATGTCAGGCGTGGTGGCTCACGCTTGTAATCCCAACACTTGGGAGGCTGAGGCAGGAGGATTGGTGTGAGTTCAAGACCAGCCTGGGCTACAAAAGTGAGCTCAAGGCCAGCCTCAACTGCATAGCGAGACCCTGTCTCAAAAAGACAAAAAAAAAAAAAAGAAAAGAAAAGTAACCAAAATGTGCCAATCTATGTATGAATCTGTTGATAACTACAAACAAATAAAGAAGTCTAGAGAGATGGACAAAGACTAGGACTTCTTGGGTAACACCCATGAGCCTCTAAATAAAGTTGTTCACTTTCCCCAGCATCCTGTGAGATGGGAATGAATACAATATCTATGCTCCCAATTGCCAAATCCTCCAAATGTGATGATAGAAAGGGCCGGGAGGGTGTGGGGGCTGGGTGGCAGTGCTGAGTACAACTGTGAATGTGCAAATCACTTGCTCTCTGGCATTTCTACCTCTGCATGTCAACTCTACAAAAACTAAGTTCAGAGTGGCTCATGGAAGGATTCTAGGTGAAGCGACAGCAAATGTTAAAACCAGACTGTCATCAATGGGATAAAAAGCACAGAACAAGGATAAGGGGTAGAATCCATCCTTGAGTAACAAAGCAGTGTTCCCACTTCATGTAGGTAAAGAAGATGAGCCAGGGATACATCCCCTGCTCCTACCAGTATTACATGTTTTGTATTTCAGCACAGGTTACACATTCCCAGACTGGTTATGATTATATTTAATACACGTGGGACTGGGACAGGGAGTGTCAAAAGGGACCACAGGCTCATCTCTAATGTTTTATATGAGGAACACATTTGCATATTCTTAGCATGGTTGGCAGTTCATTTTGCAAAGTTCTGACTCCTGGTCACAGTGCAGGCAGGTGGCAGAGTGAGCCTAGCTGGGTGGGCACAGCGATTTCTCGATCACCACAGCAGTGTCCACTCTCTTTCTCCTCGGTGGTCTTATTTACTGTGGCTCACCTGCTTACGTGGCAGGGGCAGTGTGCAGTTCTGCTCGACACTGCTTGCGATCACGTGAGCAGTCCAGGCTGCAGGGTGGGCAAGCTCCTAGGTAAGAAATCCAGAGTTCTGGTCCCTGTGTGGTTCAGCCTTTCACATGCCTTATACACGCTCCTGCCACCTCTGGTACTTCACAGGGAGAGAGTGACCAGCAGAAATAGTCTTGTCCTAGACCCTTCCTGTCCCTGTCCATGATGCTGGATGAAGACTTTCACCATGTTGGTTCCCGGGTGTCTCCAGGAGTCAGTAGCTGCTGTAAGGCTTTGGTCCTAATGCTGGACCATACCGGAGACAGACCTGCCAAGATCCCGGCAGTGCTGCTTCCCTTGTGGGGGCGAGGCAGACCTGTCCATTCCCTCTTCACTCCTAATACTGCGAAACAGAGGGCGGTTCCCCATTTCTGGTGGTTGTAGGCTCTCACCTGCAGCTCAGGCCTCCTCTCAGCTGGCTGGATCTCTTCCCAGCCTGTTCTCTGCTGGAGAAATCTCCACTGTGTGACTCAGGCACACATTGCTTCGTTTCCACTGGTGAGAATCATTTCTGCCACCTTCCTCAAGGCCATGGGGTGATAACCATGATGTACCACAAATAAGGACAAATAAAAAAATTCAAAAAAGAGAATGTACATAATACACCTAATCTGCCAGCCATCATAGTTTTGCCTTGTCTATCTAAACAGGCTCAGAACACTTACTCCACAACTAGGAAAATCACTCGATGAAAAAGTGATTTTATTATAATGATATGTGGGAGAACTCATACAATCCTTGAATATCTCTCTCTAAAACAATTCCAGTTGCCCAGTCCTTGGGAGAGTGTCAGTTTATCACATATGTAGGTGGCCCACCGTGAGCATGTGAATTTTAATCCCTGCCCAGTATTCTAAGAAAATATGGTGACATGTATCACTTGCCAGAAAAGTCATAATTCAAGGTAAATTTCTGTTGAATGCATTTCTCTGGCACATGTGAAAAGGTCAAAAGTTACAACTTGCTATATTACTGAGACTCTAAGATATACATTAGATCGGGACCAATTCCACTAGGCACACTGCTGACACCATGGTGGTCCAGCTCTTCAGTGTCACATGGGTGGAGATATTCTATATTCAGGAAGCACCAATGGCTCGGAACCAGAATGTCTCAGCTCAGGTGTAGGCTTAGCTACTTAGACACTTGAGGAGATGCAGTGCTTGACCCAAAGGTCTGAGATTGAATACCAGTTTTACCTTGCACTCTGTGTGCACCACAACTATGTCCACCTTGCCCCTCCCATGGGCCATCTGAGAGTCGAGTGGGTTCCATGCAACTGAAGGCTTTTATAACTTGGAAGGCCTGTGCTAAAGGCAGTCATGCGGTCCTGGGCAGGAGCATTCTACTCTAGCTCCTGAGCCAGGCCCGTTCATCAAATCACCTGATCAGCAAAGATTTATTGAGAATGTGCTGTGTGCTGGAGATTTTTCTAAGCTCTAGGGATGCAGAAATGATACTCTCCAACCCTCCAGTCATTTTTTAGCATAGCAGCAAGTAATTGAAATAGAGATCAAAGAGCACAGAGTGACAGGTGCTTATCCAGGTCAGAAACAAAAGTTACTCTGGGCACAGCATGGGTCTCATGGATGAGCTGGCTACATTGCTCTCAGAGATACCAGCCTGTACCAAAGCATAGGAAGAGCTCATCTTTTCCACCGAGACAGGTCCCAGAAAGGCTGATGATTTTGACAGAAGTTGAGTTCCAGGATGAGGAGTCCCACATGTGGCAGGTGTGGTTGGATGGGGACAGTGCCCCATCCACATCCTCAAGGTTCTCAGAACTCACACTCAGACTGCTCCTTACTGCCTAGTCCCGCAGGTGAGGCAACAGAGTCGGGCTAGGGGGTTAACCACCTCAGAAGCTGCCTTTATCATATGCCATCTTCCTCCTCTACCTTCAGCTGGGACTGCTCTGTCTCATGCCTCATTCTCGTAGGTATCAGGAGGGCTGAGTTTCAGTTGTCCACAGCAGTGACTCTTTTGCCAACACACCCCACATTAACTTGCTTCCCTGCTCCATCTCAGTGGGATGTCTCCTGGACTACCTCCAAAGAAACTACTTCTACTGATATCTTTGATTAAGCTTTGGCCCAACCTGAGACATGATGCTGTGTGTAAATCCTAAGTCTGCTTCATGCATGATCACTGCATGTATGTTCCATAGGGCTGGCCCATTCAGGAGCCATTTCTGCATTTCTGTCAACCCATTGGTGCTGCACCTGCCTATAGGTCAAGGGAGACCAATTGTCAGACTCCTTGCAGCCTAGAGGGCTTTGCCTCTCTGTCGCTTTTTCCTAGTCTCTCCATCATACCCACACCCCTTGTTTACCAAATGTTCAATTTTGGTTATGTTACTATAAAAATCAAGCAGCTGGCAATTCCAGCTTGATTAGCAGGTCTCCAGTTTTGATTAGTAAATTACTGAGGTAATCAAGGTTAATTCTAGTTGCAGTGCTCAGCAATAGATTTTATATTTTGCAGGGAAATAGTTTTCTTGCCTGGGATGGAGAACATTTCATTAAAGGAGCCCCAGGATAGGAAAAGAGGGAGGTGAATCCTAGTAGTACTGAGAATAGGTACTCGTAAGAGCCTCCCCCACTGATCCTACTACTGGGATGTCTCCTTGGGTCAAGGAGGCTCGGTAAGGCATCTTGAAAAATACCAGACCACACTCTCAGGGCTTCTGAGTAGCTCTGAGAAAACAGGAAAACACTTGTCACAGGAGTTCAAACATTTGTCACAGGGATCTGGAGTCAGAAACCCCAGCTGTTGTGGGCAAGCGGGCAGTGCTCAAAATTCCAAGTGTCTTTGTGGCCATTAATATCTTTAATTGCTTCAGGACTGGGTAAAAAGGAAGGCAGGGTGCTATCCACCCTGATTTGAGGGCAACCTCTTCATCCCCCGTCCCCACCCCCGTGGGACACATCACCTTCACTAGCAACCGAGCGGCCCCTACTGAGAGAGGAGTCTGGAGTTGAGAGCCGCTCTTTCAGGCTGGAGAGAAAATGGCAGAGCTGGTGAGCCTGGGCATGGATTTCATTTCTAGTCTTGCCTTGGGCCTCATACTTGGACTGTGGACCATGCAGAAGCTGGAATTCACTGTTCTGTGCCACGGATCAAGACCAGAGAGGAGAGAAGCTGGGTGAGGTCACACATCATCATTTCAGGAGACCATTCCACCACTGGTAACTTCCCCAAACTACAATCACTGCACATTAGCCAAGAATGCTTTTCTTCCAGAAGCTGACAATTGCTTTTAGTATCTCTTTGGGTGGTGAGTACTGTCAAGTCTACAGAATCTGCATAGAACTTTGTGAGCACGACAGATGGGAGGGCAGGAGGGTAGATAAGGCTATGGATAGTCCAGACAGGCCCAGCTGCATCCTACCGTCTGGCTCACAGATCAGGCCATCCTCCATCCATCTGCTGGTCTGCACATCCTATGGGACCCTGTGCATCAGCATGTATGGTGGGCCATAAGGGTCATAACTCTGTCTGAACCTCCAGATGAACCTTGTTGTGCAGTAGGGTCTACTTTCCTCTTTCTCTCCAAACACCACAGGTGCTGTCTGCCCTGATGTATATTCAGCTCTTGGGGTTCTTTCCTGGGGTGCACCAGGTGGGAAGAGAAGCAAAGTCCTAGCCAGACTTTGCTACTGAACACTTTCAGGAACTCCGCAAAAGACACCTCTCTTGGTGTCTTCCCTTCCCAAGTTCCCCTCCCAATTCAGGAGTCTTCTCAGCACTTTTACAGGGTGGTGGAGGAGCTTGCCGGTGGGCAGGCAAGGCCAAGTGAGTGCTCCATTGGAGGTGAGATTGAGGATCTGTAGGTACAGTGCCCCCGTGGGCCACACCACTACAAGCAGTGGGGAAAGACCAACAGGCAACCGAACCTCATTTCAAATATGTTTCATTAGGCAAAAAAGTAAAATGAATTTTCTCTTCCAACTGTGAAAGGTGGATATCGTCAGATCCCTCAGAACTCTCAGGCAAGAGCTTTCTAGTCTTCACTATCGTACCTTTTGTAGCCACCAAGAGCCACATCCATCCTTTGAAGTTTTGGTTTATTTGCTTGTTTTCAGTCAATGATGTTTGGTGTATTCTTTTGAAGTAGTAAGAAGAAGCCCACAGAAGAAAATAAAAAGGGCTAGGGAGGTAGCTCAGTTCAAAGGCCCAGGATTCAACCTCTATGACTATGAAAAAGAAAAAACAAGAAAGAAAGAAAATAGAAAGAAAGAAAGAAAGAAAGAAAGAAAAGGAAGGAAGGAAGGAAGGAAGGAAGGAAGGAAGGAAGGAAGGAAGGAAAAGAAGAACATTTTGAGGGGCCTGCCATGGTAGCCACTGCTCTCAGGCTCTGCAATGCTGCCCAAAAGAACAAGAAGAAGGAAGATGCTGGAAAGTCAGCCAAGAAAGACAAAGACCCAGTGAAGAAATCTGAGGGCAAGGCCAAAAAAGAAGTGATCCAAAGACAAAGTTTGAGAAAAGTTCAACAACCTGGTTCCGTTTGATAAAGCTATTCATGACAAACTCTGTAAGGAAGTTCTCAATTACAAACTTATAACGCCCACTGTGATCTCTGAGAGACTGAAGATCCATGAGTCACTGGTCAGAGCAGCCCTCAGGAGCTCCCTAGTAAAGCGTTTGTCAAGCTGGTCTCAACGCACAGAGCTCAAGTTATTTATACCAGAAATACGAAGGGTGGAGATGCCCCTGTCGCTGGTGAAGATGCATGATAAATAGATTCAACAAGGTGTACATTTGGAAAAAATAAAATTTAATCATTAAATGAAAACAAGGAAAAAGAAGAAAAGAGAAAAACAGAGAGAGCTCTAAAGAGTGAATCAGAAAAGGAGATGAAGAGACAGAAACTTTGACCAGTTCCACTGCCTGGACCCAATAAGGTCCTCATGCTCGTGGAGCGATGGGATCACAACTGCTCCAGGGAACCTGCAGCTTACATAGGGGTTCAGGGTTTACTCCTCACCCTGAGCTGTCATGTTAGCTGAACTCAAATCCATCTAGTCAGGTGGACTTCTGGTCCTTGCAGTTGTATGACCTTCACCAGGGCCCTTGCTTCTTTGTACCTCAATTTCCTCTTCTATAGAATGGGTATTATGGCAGTAGCTGATTCCCAGGCCGTGCAAGGATAAACGAGATAAACATGGACAAGTTTTTAATTATTTTCAAGAACCAGAGCGGAAGCAGTGCCCACTCTCATTTCTCCTTAAGCCAGTGTTCCCACAGAGCAGGCCCCGTACTGTTGTCATGGTCGCTGATGAACTGCTAGCCAAAGCAACCCAAGTGCACAAGCCCAGGGCCAACGTGGGCGAGCAGGGCAGCGAGAGCTCTGACTCACTGGGGCCCCAAGTGGAGCAACCCAGCACTCAGGCCTTCACGTTTACTTCATAGTTCATTTTGCTGTTGACTATTGGCTTAGAGGAAAAGTTCTTTACACTGCTAAGTGAATGCTTTCATGGTTTACTCAGGACAGGAGCTCTTTCTGGGTTAAAACACAGTGGTTGCCTCATAGCAAAATGCCTCCCAATGCAAGCATGTCATGATTTTCCTTGGTCAGCAGCTATAACTATATCTGAGTCTCCATAGCTTTTTCTTTCCTCTTGCCTCACTTTCCTGTATGCATTAGATTTGTTTCTTTTCTCTTTCTTCAGCTTTTTGTTTTGTCCAATACCACCATCCAGGTGAGAGAGATGGGGAAAGGGAACTGTCTAGGGAAAGAAGAAATCACTGGGATTGATGGGGAGTCCATGGCTCACACCCTGGACTGTGGCTATGGATTCTTCACCTACCCCAATGCCTTGGTAGTAGGAAATTGAAGTTACCCTGAAGTATGCTTCAGAGATGAGATTTTACAAACTGTCTTAGTGTGGTGCCTATCTTCCTGTGGGGATTAGTACCAACAGAGCAAAGCACCATCCCACGAGTGCAAGATTGACGCTGTTACAGTTTTATCCTGCAGCAAAGCCATTGAATCAAAACCCTCGAAGGATGGCTCTTGCCATCCTCTTCTGTTAGTGATTGCAGTTGATGTCATTTCGCCAAACAAAATTATAAGCAAAATGGATGTTTTGGGTCAGAGTATGGCAAGGAATATATAGCTGCATTTCCTTCAATAAATCTGCCCTCTTTTGCCCGGACAAAGACATACAACCTATAGTGATTGACATTTTCACCACTAAATTACACTATGTCTGTTTGCAGAAGAAATGTCTCCATTCCAAAATTAGCTAACCATCAACATAACATAAAATAACTTGAACATGGTGTCATTTCACAAAGATATTGATTCATGCGGACTTACTGGATTAATAACTGGTTTCCCATAAAAGGAATAGTCACTATGTCTTTGGTAGACAGAAGAAATATACACGTTAGAACAATATGTATTGGTACATTTAAGCCTGATTGCTCAGCTCAAATAAACAGAACAGTTTTCAGGAGCAACATTGCAAATGAAAGGAGAGGTGACACAATGCAACATATAAATGGATCCAGGGTGATGGAAAGCTAATAAAAAAAGACAACTATTTATTTATTTGGAGCACTTGATTTTACTCTATTGGATTACACAAAGCTTTAATTTTTCACTATAGTCAATCTACATAAAAGTTCAACTGATTGAAGCATCTATTTAATTCCCAAATGCCCTTTCTTTCAGCCTCTACTTTTTCAAAGTTAGACAACCTTTGGTGTCTTGAGTAGTAAAGGGGTTTGGCTTAGGTTGGAGCAACCAGACCAGAGGAAACATTTAAAGGCAATGGGTGATTTATTCAGCCCTCAGTGGCAGCCAATTCACTCTCTCTTCTTGAGGACGGGACTTGCCAATAGGTTGAGAAAATATGTTTCTTCTCATTTTTCTAAAAGAATGGGTTTTCTTCAATGAAGTTCCATGGTAATAAAGTAATTGAAATTAACCTTCCTAGTTACTCATCTAACAAATTATCCTGTGGCATCTAGAATGAAATTTAAAGTCCTTATCAGATACCAGATGTTCCACATGCTTTCACTCAGCTTGCTTTCCTAAGCTTACTACTTCTTTTTTAACCTCCTAGCTAAGGTTGGTTCTATGTGTCCCCTGGTATGGGACCATACCAGGCTCATGCCAAGCACTATTCTTTTATTTGGACCCTTTTGATTCTTTTATGACTGATTCTTCTATACTTTCCTTGACCATCCAGTTTTTCTATAAAAATATCTAACTGTCCACTGCTTGGTTTTATGTCCTGATAGCATTTTAACACCATCATCTCTTCCACCAAAGTGTAATCCTTGTGGGAAAAGGCAGGGGCTGTATGGGTTTATTGGTGGCTATGTCCCTTCAGCCTAGTATGATGCTGGGACACAGAAGGCCCTCAACTACTAAATGGATACATTTCTGGAAGCAGGATTCAGAAACACAAAGTCATCATCTTGACTCAGTTCCAATTTTCTGTTATATCTTCCTAGGATAATTGTCTTCTTTATATCTCAGTTTTTCCTTTGTTAAATAAGAAGAGCAGTGTTCATTTACTGCCCAGAAATGGTGCACAGGTTAACTCACTGCAAAACAAAACAACAAAACAAAACAAAATAAAGCTATCTATTCATTTATTTGCTTTTTAAGGCACACATATGGTTTCTTCACAGCAGGATTAAGAGGTAAGAGTTTGTTAAATATAGAAAACCAACTATGACTGTAAGACCCTTTGTTTTCACAGAATTAAGACTCAGCCTGCTGTAAGGTATCCTTTTGGGAGTGCCCTATGAGCTTTCAGGACTACAACAACTGGTTTTCCAACTTGTCTTTCATTGTTGAAACAAATCTCTGTTTTCACAGCTGAATGCCAGATTAACTAGTTGCATTAAAAATGAGTATGTTCAAGGGCTAAAATCGCCCACCATGAGATGGGCCACCCAAGGGGAGACATGTTGGGATGAGACCCAAAAGGGACTGCAGATTCATGGTTCCAGTTTCTTGGCCAAAGCTGAGGAAGTGAGTCGGCAGGTAGGGTAGCCCATGACTTCAGCCATTACTATCTCTGGCCTTCTATGCTCCCCAAGCTGATCTAGATGGGTTCACATTCTTCCCACAGTGGTAACCCCCCTGCACCATCAGGCTGCTTTAGATTATTTATAGCTGAGTTTATTGCATCACTGGAGAGCAATGCCAACTGTCAGTGGCCTTCCAAGTCTCTAGGGGTTTTTACTAGCTTGTGGTCCATACAAAGGTGGTAGAAGAAATTTTGCTTTGGATAGCAGTCTCCAGGAGAGAGCTAGAGGTCATCGTCAAAGTCTTGAGGCCACTGGCAAGGTCACAATATTGTCTAGGAACAGACTGGAATGTTTTGTGTGTAGCAATGCTGTAAAGCCTCACCAGGCTCAAGGATTGGTCTGTTCCTTATCAAGGCTGAAATATTGACTTCAGCCATCCAGCGAGACTTAATCATCCTTTTCTCCTTTTATAGGTACCAGAAATTTAACTCAGAACCTTGGCATTTCCAGGCAGGTGCTGTGCTACTGAACTCTCTCTCAGGCACCACAATCATTTCTATTTGCAAGAAACTTCCAATACAGTAATATTATAAAATTGGAGCCAAAGAACCTCCATGGCTATTGCCTTGCAGTTTACAAAGGTGAGACTTAATATTTATTTAATAGTCCCTAAATTCATGTTTTCACTTTGTAAGCCAGTAGCCCTAGAAGAGTCATTCTGGCCATGAGACCTGGAACTAGTATCTTTGGCTGTCACTTAATTTGCATGGTCTTTATCTATTGTCCATTTTGTAAGGATAGGTCAAAGTCCGGTTGCCAGACGAAGATGTCTAGCGAGATTCGATATCTGCTAGATCTCATTTGCAATTGGCAAAGTCAGAAGATACTTTAATCCAGCTTGTATTCGCAGAAGAGTGAGACTAGGAGGACAGTTAGAGATGACCCTTGGGAAGAGAAGGCCCCAGATAATCACAGCTTGTCACACTCCATAGTCTGCAGACGCTGTCTCAAGAACCAACTCTCCAATTCTTTGACCCTTGTTTCCTTTTTTGTCTCCAGCTCCCACCCCTGCAGTGATTTTATTATTTCCATTCCATCCTTCGTGATGATAAAAGATGCCATGGGCAGGATCCATGAATAAAAGTTGTTATTTATCGATGCTGGTTTTAAGGAACATTTTTCCTTCTGATTCATGAAGCATTCGAAGAGCAGCTCATAAATCGTTCAGCACTGGCAGAAATTAATAATAATGAATCCATTTACATAAAATCGTCCCATTCTGCCAGGTGCTGATAATATTTGAAACTAGAATCTCTTCGGAAAGCTGGATGCCATCTCTGGGTGTGATTTCCTACAAATCAGACCTCATACTTCCCTTTTGTTGGTTTAAGTAAAAGTTTATTTCCTGTCCAATTTTCATTGCTATGAGACACTATTTAAAAAAAATGGAAACATAGATACAAATAGGTAAAATAAGAAAAATAAAATGAATAAATATGCAAATGACATTTTCAATGTCTTAGACAAGTTATTAGCCACATGCGAGTTTGTGTGGAGTCAGCTTAACCCTTTGAATAGCTCTGAAAGTTGTACCAATCCTAGAGTCATGCATTATCATGAAGGAACACTATCATTTGATGATCTGTACATCCACACATGCACACATATGCCCGTACATGCATGCACGCATACATGCACAAACATACACACACAGACTAGACTCCTGAGCAAACAACAGTAACAACAACAATAGCAGCAGCAGGTTGTCGAGTCAATGTGTTGATTTATCACAAGCTATATTTCCCAAAACCAATGCCATGGGTACAAATTCTAACCATGGTGGAACTTAGAATTCCACAGGACTAGAGCTCTGATGTGGAAAAGGAATACTGGGTTCAAACGAACTGGCCCAATATGCACTTAGGCCAAACCAGATGAGGTGCATGCCTATAAGAGAAAGGCCACCCAACACATGGGCTGGAGGGTGTGGCAGTGACTTCTTTGCTGCATTTTCTTGGATTTTTTTTTTCCCTTTCAGGAATAGAGGCTTAAGTTCCCATACTCCTCAGTCTGTGGAATTGTTTTATCACTGGTCTCTACGTAATCCTGTGTTGGCCTTCTATATTCATGGGTTATTCATCCTCAGATCTATGAATAAACAATACTTTTGAAAAACTGTGGCAATAGTCAAGAGTAGAACTTGGGTTTGCTGTGCACTCAGTACTATCTGGGCTGAATCCTCAAGAATGCAGTGATATGGAGGTATTGCGCGAAGCGCTCCAAGTAACCTAAAGATGATCTCCATGATGTCTGAGGATGTGTACAAGTCACATACCAGCCATTTATACAAGGTCTTTGGCATCCAAGGGTTTTGGTATCTGCTGGAGTTCCCGGAATTCTATGTGCATTCCCAGGGAAACCAGTATTTATTCCTCTCTGCCTCTTCATACCTCTCCTATTCCTGTAGGAAACTGCTGAGTTTTGTTCAATGTGCAATTTTGCTTGGTTTGCACATATTTTAATTTACAGAAATGGTACTGAGCAACTCACCTCGTTCTATACCTTCTTCATCTCATGAAACACCATGTTGTCATGCATCTCTGTCACTTTTCTGCAAATAACACAGTGTGCTGCTTCTGGTCCTCCACAAGGCTCAATGATGCCTGCCTGTTCTCCCAGGAGAGGGCACCCAGGCCTCTTCCAGTGCTCTACCATTGTGTACAATGCTGCAAAAGTATCTTTTTTCTTGCCTATTTGGAGATTTTTTGGGGGCATGTGTACAGCAGCAGAGTTCCTGGCTGGTAGCCTGTGCATATATTAAATTAGACTAAGGTGCCCAGTTGCTCCAATCTATATTCTCCCAGCCTTGACAAGAGTCCCATGTCCCTGTCAATCTATGGTATTATCCAGCTCTCTACTTTCCCAGGAGAAAGTGTCAAGTGCTCTGTCCTTTTAATGGCATATTTCTATGTTCTTTTATTTTTTTTTTTTTTATGGTTGGCTCAGCCTGCTCTGCAGGTGGGGCTGGCACAGCATGTGGTGCCAGCGATCAAACTATGGTCCCTGCGGTTGTCTAAGCTTTCCTAAGCAGGTGCTTTGGACTGCTGAACCATCTCGCTGGCCCCTTAATAACATTTTTCTAATTACTAAAAAATGCAACCATCTCTTTATTTGCTTTTGTATATATTTAGTACAGGATCTACAGGGTATTACTACACAGATCAGACTCATAGTGATTCTCCTATTTTCAACCTCCAAAGCACTAAGATTACAGGTGTGCACCACCACACCCAGTCTCAATTGCTGTCTCAGTGCACCCCGGAGGCTGAAGCAGTATGGTTGGGATCAAACGCAGGTCCCTGCATCTGCCTAAGTAGGTCGCTTTAATCCACTGAGCTATCTGGCTGGCCCTATTTGCTTATTAATTAGTCTTTTGAATCTCCTTTATAAATCATCTATCACTTGTATTTGTTTTTCCCTTTTTAGGGTTCTGTCTTCTTGTTGATTTGTAGAAATTTCTTCATTATTGACCCCAGGAATTTCTTCTTCCATTTCATTGTTTATTAACAAAGTGTCTGCAGTTGAATAGAAATTCTCGTTTTCTTTTCTAGTTGTGCAGCTCCATGTTATGCATACTTTGAAGGGTCCCCAAAGATCCCTTCCTCTTGCCATTCACACAGTTGTGAGATTACCCCATTTCAGGGTGATTTTGCCAAATTTAGTGACTTGCTTCTAAGGGAATAGGTCAAAGACAAGGAGGTACTAGGACAAGGTCAGATAATGTTTGCAACTTCCATCTTTCTGGCTGACTGTATTACCATCTTTGTGAATACTTTGGTGAACCAGGCTATTATGTTGGATGACTCATGTGGCTGGAATCTGAGGGAACAGAGTTTTGCTAGTAATTCCATGGACTTGGAAGTGTATCCTCCTCCAGCAGGGCCTTGAGATGACCAAAGCTGTGGGTGACACCACCATGTTCAAAGCCTGTGAGAAGAACACCAGAAGTCCCAGCTATGGCACATGGGACCCTGACCTACAGAAAGGAAGATGTGTGTTTTCTCAGTCCATTGTTTTGGGGTAGTCTGTTTCTTAGCAACAGATGACTGGTACCAATTCTAGAATTAGAATGTATTTAAGCTTTTAATCTATTTAAATGTTACCCTTATTGGTGGTGTTAGGAAGCGATCCAACTTTGTTTTTCAAAAGCATTTGTCTTGAATTCTAAACTTGCTTTGTACATTCTGTCTCACAAAGTAAAAAAGGTATGAAAAATTGCTAAGTGACTCCCTCCTGGAAAGAACTCAGTAAAAGGCAGCTGTGGATGTAGATAGTTACCATTGTGCAATCTCGGAGGCCAGTGTGGATGGTGTTTTCCAAACTTGGCTGATGATGAAGAGGATGGCTCTTTCTTTTCTTTTCTTTCTTTCTTTCTTTCTTTCTTTTTTTCTTTCTGATCATTGTGAGATTTTAGGAGCTCTTGCCAGAACCTAAAACATAAAGAAAGTTAAAAATCTTGTCCCTGATGTCCTCTCTAAAAAACAGACCTCTGTAAGTAGATAAGGACACTTTCAGGGCAAACTTGGCCTCCCTTTCTGACTTCTCCACAGACCACCTGTGCTCTACTGAGGGGTTCACTTCCTATTCTGTCTTCAGTTTCCCCATCAGCTGAGTGCAGAAGATAAGTTGGTGACTGTTATTTATCTCCAGTCTATGAACTCCTCAGGCTCTGGAGAAACAGTAGAAAAGACCTAGAAAGAGACTTGCCCAGATCATGCAGGGGCAGGATAAGGTAACTTGGAGCTCACCTGGGGAACTCTCCTGAGCAGACTCATGTCAGGGCCTGAGAGCTCTCTCTTTTCTCTGCCTTGACTCGCCCGGTGATCACTACCCTTCTGTCTACTTGGGGACCTATGGCTGTCAGGAGAGATCAGATCAGCTAGACAGTATAAGAGTCTCACAATGGCCTCTTGCTTCTTAGAACACAGTCCATTTTGCCAACCATCTTTGCTTTGAATTTTCAGGTTAGAGGCAGAAGTGATATGTGTGTGTGTGTGTGTGTGTGTGTGTGTGTGTGTGTGTGTGTGTGATTCTGACTCCCTTTAACCCCATTTAAGGAAAATGTCACCCAGACAGCCTTTTGAAGTCATTCCTCCCAGCGAGGGCATCCTACTGCTCATCTGATTGGCAGAGACAGATAAACGACAAGGCCTCCAAGTGCCCAAGTCTTTCTGGGTAAGTCGAAACTCTACAAAACATTTGGCAGTGTCATAAAGCAATGCAGGATAAGTATGAGCTCTCTTCGGGGAATATGATGCATTTTGAGATAAGTTTTCAGAAAACAGATGAGTGGTAGGTATAGCTCAGGTGATATAAACACAGAGCCCAGTTACCATCACTATGGATGGGACCACATGAGAGATAATGGTACAGATTGATCGGCCTTCTGATCAGATCCTACTCCCGTTCCTGCCTCTGTCATGGAGAAACACATACACTTCAGTGAAAACCCAATAGCTATCAATACTAGTAATAACTACTAATACTAGTTTTGGTATTACATCTCCAGAACAAAGAACACTGATCTTTGCTCTTGACTTACATGCACTGTCCCATTTAGTCCACAATACTGCCACAATAAATGGGTGTCCAACTGCCATTAAAATGGATATTTATTGACATTGGCTGTGAGGCCACCAGGAGACTTACAAAGTGTGCTTCTGAGCATGTCTTGGAGGAGTCACAGAGGCATGGCCTTGGAGTCTATGTCTGGTCTTTCTCTTCTTCTTCTTCTTCTTCTTCTTCTTCTTCTTCTTCTTCTTCTTCTTCTTCTTCTTCTTCTTCTTCTTCTTCTTCTTTTTCTTCTTCTTCTCTAGCGCTCCCCCTGCTCTGCTTTCTGGAGGCCATGAACTGAGCAGCTCTGTTCTATCTTGCTCTGTTTCCCATGATGCCCTCAAACCCACTGACCATGGGCTGAGTCATCTGAACTTTCCTCTCTCTCTCTTTTCCTTACTCAGGATTGAACCCAAGGTCTTCACACTGAGTTACATCCTCATCTATTTTTTGTACTTTTAAAAAATTTTTTAGGGGGCCAGTCAGATAGTCAGTGGATTAAAAGATCTGCTTAGGCAGATGCAGGGACCAGGGTTCGATTCCAGTGTGCCTTGCCAGCCCCACCCCTGGAACTCACTGAGATGGAGATTGAGACTGGGCATCGTAGCACCTGCCTATAATCCCAGAGCTTGGAAGGCTGAAAACGGGAGGATTACTATGAGTCCAATCTATGTAGTGAGATGCTGTAGACCCTGTACTCAACACATAAAATAAATTAAATACATAGATAAATAAAAATAAATAAATTTTGAGACAGGGTCTTTCTGAGTTACTAAGTTGCCCAAGCTGGTCTTGAACTTATGATGCTCCTGGATCCACTTCTCAGAGTGCAGGGGTTACAAGCCTATGCTAGCACACCTGGAAAAGATGGCAACAATAAGGTGGCCAGAGATGGGAGAGGCTTCCTTTTGATGGCTTCTGTATTTCCTGTAAAACATGGTGCAACATGAGGAAAGTGAAGAAATGTATGACGTGGTCAAGAGTTCAAGCAACGAGGAAGCTTAGAACTGAGCTAACGAGGGGCTTGGTGGGATGTGCAGAAGGCACAGGTGGGTGAACAGACATGATGGGAGCAGCGCAGGTGGGCTAGGGTGCTTCTGTGCTCAGGTTCTGATGGGCAGATGCACTACATACGAAGGCATGAGTGGGTGAAGTGCTGAAGCCCAGGGGAAGAAAGCAGAGTAAGTGAAAAGCAGAAAGAACCTCAAGGCCTTACAGCCCTGCCAAGGCTGAGGACACAAATCTCATATGCACTGTACCAACTAGCAGGAAATGTGGTGACAGTTACAGCATCAGCTGGGGTTATTTCAGATGCAGAGGTGGCGCAGTCCAGGAAGGACAGGGTCATGTAGCTTGGGCCATGGCTGTGAGAAAAGGGTAAGTGATGGAAAAGAAGATTTGAGTTTTGGAGGGAAAGAGCTGAAAGGCGAGTGTGCTCAGGATGGCAGCGATACTTGCGTTAGAGAAGGTATCTTTGGGTTATCTGCAAACTCTTATACTCAGGATGGGAACTGTCAATACTGCAAAAGGAGAAGAGGGCAAGGTGCCAAAGGAGAGGGGAAGGGATGTGGTGTAGCCCACCACCTCTTCCCCAGGCCATGCGCATGCTTCTTTGAGCTCAGGCTTTGACTATCAGATCAGACACCTGGAGTGTCCTATCCTTGCTGCCCCCAAGTGTTGTCACAAAAGGTGGGCTTAGAGAAAGAGAAACAGAGTAACTCCTAAGTGAAGCAGTTTCAAACCAGCAAAGCCAATTGTGTGAAAGTTGTCCTGAGATTCTTGGCATCCAGTTTTGGTTCTAGGACCAAAAGTGGTGCAACACTTTGGAAAAATAACCAATGACATTATTTCAGACCCAGTAAAGACCATAAGACCTGGGAAGGTGGCAAGAACAGAGCGCAGAGTTCTGCAGTGGCAGAATGGGGGGCTTCCCTGATAGCGGTTGTCTTCTGTCAGTGATAGGTGACCATGTGGAATAAAGTTACCTCATTCTCCTTGTCCCTGGTGGGACTGACAGCAACACTAACTCTCAGCCACGAAGACTGCTTAATGGCAGTGACCGTCCTGATGCCCACAGGTCACTGTGGAAATGAGAACTGGGGATGATGGTGGCCAGGCCATTGTTGGCTGATCATCCCGTAAGGTAATTGGTCTGTGTACCCCAAGCTTAAGTTCAGATCTGCCTATCCAGCATGGGCAATTTTGTGACTAGCAATTCAGGCCACTCCTAAGATGATTCCTCTCGAGATGAATGATGGAGCTTGGGATTTCAGGGGACAAAGTGAAGCATGGAAGTAAAGCCCCTGTTTCTTACCATAACAGGTAAAGAGGTGATATTCCAAATATTTGGTGACAATTATTACATAGGTGGAAATGGAGTAACTTCATATGGGATATTTTAGCCATTGGACTATGGGGGAATTGAAGGATCTGAGGGGAAACTAAGGCAACCAGTGTATGAAGAATTTGACTGAAACTTAGGAAAATGGCTCTTGATGCACCAGGATAAGAATAGCTCAATATTCTAACCACAGATTTGCTGCACTGATGCATTTTGTCTATGGATCAGCCTCGTATCACAGCCTCAGGTGCCATATGCCTGGTCAGAACTGGGATGAAATGCACTTAGGTTTATGGCAGGGTTGCAAGCCAGAGAAAAGTCACAGAGTCGAAGTCTTGAAGGGCATGGACAGAAGCAACAGGCCAGGTGACATATCTGGACATGTCACAAAGTGCTTTCAAGAAAATGCTTTGGCCTGAAAGAATAACTCTGTTCAGAAATTGAGTGACTCAGAAAACTCTAGTGGCTGAACTTATTTGCCGGCAGGGCAAGGCCTCACCAAATTTTCTAGGAGGCCCATGTGCACCTCTGCCTGTGGGTCTTCAAGGAGGCACATAGTGGTGAGGAATCTGTGCTGAGCCGCTGCATCTGGATGGGGCGGTGGATTCCTCCTGCTCCGTCGGTGCTTCCCACTGAGCATACCCTGCCCAAGTTCCTTACTGTATCTGCACACAGGAGCCAGGTGTGGAATTGTAGCTGGAGGGAGCTGTGCTTGAGAGGAGCAGGCCAGTGACATTGGCTCTGGGGGTCCTGGGTCCAGCTCACTGAATTGAGGTCCCAGATCTAGTGCCGAAATGAGCCTTTGGTGCTCATTGTGAGGTGGCAGGGACATAGTGACCCTACGGCTCCCTGGGAGTGGGAGATGATCCCACTGAAATCTGTCATGAGGGCGAGTGGAGGAGGCTGGAGCATTTGGCCTGTCATAGAAGCGGAAGACTGCTGGGGAAAGCTGGGTGCCTTCCAAACACAATCACATCCCGCAGGCATTATGAGCATTCCCGAATCCACATTGCTCCATGCCAGGATGCTGAAACACTGAAGGACCATTACCCCCTGGTCCTGCTATTTCTGTCGACTGTGAATACTCCTTTGGAAATGGTAGAGAATTTGCATTTATCAGAAAATTGCTTACTTACTCTAATCAGCTATTTTTAAGGTTTTATTTTAGCTAGATAATGAATACGACTAAATTGATGTCAGGCATGAAGTAATTTTAACCAATACCTTCAGAAGTCTATAATACCAAATATTGGAAAATTATATGTAGAGTAATCTAAATAATGAGATGTTAAAATTTCTTGGATCCTAGGAACTCTCCTATTCATTTTGTTCTCCTCTCTCTTTCAACCTCACTGTGGGAGGCTCCATCCCTGACATCTTTATATACGATGTTCTCATTTCAAAATGCCACTGAACCTTCAAATGAATACTTGCGTATGGTCCTTGAATACAAAAATACTTAAATCAAGATTTTTATATTTTGGTGCAGTCAGGCAGAATATATGGAGAGAAATGGGAAAATTTAGCTCCTTACCCTGCCACAGAAAGACACCACAGGTGCAAGTGAGGAGGGGAGAGCGGCACCGGCCGGGCTAGGTGCTGAGGTTCACACAGGTGTGACAGCTGGGAGGAGAGCCCACCCACCCACCACCACGTGCGGGAAGCAGGAAGCCCAGATCCAGGCGTAAGTCTCCTTTTCTTATTGGCTAGACCCCCAAAGGTTCCTTTAGAGGAATAAGAACAATAATGGGGCTGTTTGTGCATCATGTGTGACTCAAAGCTCGTATCCTCAGAGAAGAAAAGATGGTACAGCCAGGTGGCACCGACAGAGGCCTTAGGAAGTCTGGCAAGCTACCTGCCCTCTGCCTGTTGGTTTTCTTCCCTCTTCAGACCTTCCCAGAGAGTGAGCAAATTGCAGATGAGTTGAAGGAGAGGTAAGGAAGCCCATGCCTGTGGACTGGTCATCTTCCACTCTGCACCAGGTACTGGGCCACATGCTGTATCAACACCACTTATCTCCCTTGTGTTAGTCACCTGTGTGGTTTTGCAATCACCATTACAATTATTTCATTTAATTTTTAAGTTAAAAATTAATTAAATTTGTCTTGTTCTATGGTCACAAGGAATTTACTTCACTTTCTCACCGCTACAGGTATCAATGACAAACAGTTTTGTACCTTGGGAGATGGCTCAGCAGCATAAACACCTGCCTGGCGCACACACACACACACACACACACACACACACACACACACACGCACGCACACGCACATGCGTACGCGCGCGCACACACACACACACACACACCCACACATACACACAAATCCCAAACAACAACAACATAAAACAACTTACATTGGAGATATATAACATGACGGACTAATCTATGGATGTTCTTGGCAATCACTACAGTCAAATTAGTTAATGTATCTGTTATCTCAGTCCATGCAGGTGCACTGGTGGTGAGAACTCTTTAAGATCTATCTTGTAGCAAACATTCCTTATAGCTAAAATTTTGTTCCTTTTGACCAACCTCTTCAGATCCCTCATTTGCCCTCCCCCAGCTCCTATAAACACCATTCCACCCCCATGAGTCCAAAATTTTTAGCTTCTTCATAAAAGGGAAAATACATAGTCTTTATCTTTCTCTGCCTGGCTTATTTCACTGAGCTTCGTGGCTGGGGTGCATCTGTATTGCTTCAAACAGTGAGATGCTTTCTTCTTATGGGTACATGTTATAATAGGTACACATGCGTATTCCACGCACATCCACTTACCTGGTGGTGGACACTTGGGCTGTGACATGTCAGCTTTTATGGGCAGTTCTGCAAAGTGCACCTTTTATGAATGAGAGAATAAAATCTCAAGGAGGAGGGTACGACAGACTTGCAATAATCCTGTACAGGGAAAGTGGCTCCTATTCAGGATTATTTAATCCTGAACTATTTCCTTTTGAAACACACACTCTCAGGGAGCTTCCAAGCAAGGCCTGTAGAATAAGTGACCAAGTCACCAATCCCCTTGGGGAAGGGGCCTCTGAAGGCTCAGTAGTACTTATATTTTTCAAAAATTGGTCAAATACTTTGGATGTTTAAAAATTGTGAGGCAAATGGTGAACAAGCTTTTGTGAAGGGAAAGAAACCTTAGCTTACTTTTGCACGACATTGCCTTGTTCTCTTCTGGGAGGCCCTGCCATGCCTTGCTGTGCCTACCGCGGGGGAGAGGCCAGTCAGCATGGCCCAGAACATGAGGTTTTCCCAGTGAGGGAAGAAGCAGGTCCACTCTGGGCCTCTGCCTGACCACAGAGTGGAGGGAGGTCCCATGGTTTAGAAAAGCCTCACGACAGGCATATTTGATGGACTTTCAGCTTTAAATGTCCTTGTCTCTGTCCACTATTTCCGTTTTTGTTTTCATTCTGGATGAGGGACTGGAGTGCTCTTATTGAACCCTTGAACTTCACCTCGTTCACCACAACTTCCAACAAACCACCTCAGACTCCATGAAATAGGTTGAACGTGGCCGCTCTGGATCTTTTAGCTTACCACTTGGTGTCATGCGGTGTTGTTGTGTGTTTGTCTGTCTCCCCCACAGGACAATGTTGTGAGAACAAATGTTCAGCCTTATGCCTAATGTAGAAGAAACAAGGCCAGAAAATGTAAATGTACACGTGAAAGTATAATGGAGGAAGAAAAAGCAGGCTGTAGCTTGGATGGACAGTGTGAAGAAAGATGGCCTCCCATGGGTGCCAGAGCAGGTTATCAAACAAAGCGGTCTCCTTGGGAACCTTCTGTGGGGCAGGACTTGGAGTGGTGGGCTGTGCTGGCTGATGAAGGACACGCTTGCTCCATGAGTGAGTTCTTGGCCTGGGCTGACAGTGTGGCCAGCCCTTGGAAAGCTCTTTCCCTCAGTTTTGAGCTGAAAGTGGGGCCTGAAAGACACAAGTGTGACCTCAGTCATCTCCTCCATGACCCCACTGACTGCTGGCTGAAGCCTACTACTACATGATTGCATTTACAGGATTTTCTTCTCTTGTCTGACCTCCTAAAACTTCAGCAGAATGAGCAATAACAAAAGGCAGAGACACAGAGCGGGAAAAACAGAAAGGAAGAGACACAATTATTGAGGAGACAGAAAAAGTGACATGGACCCCAAGCTAAGGGATAAGTATGTGCAAGATGGGGCCTGAGTTCCAAAGAGACTTACCCGAAAGCTGCATGGGAATCCAGACTCCACCTGAACCATTGTTAATGAGAGGTCCCACCATGTCCAACTCTGTTCTGCAATGAACACACAAAAAATTAAAAATATATTTGACTCTTTTCTCTGATATTCAACTGCCTTGAGGAATATTTTTGTTTTGCTTTTGTTTTGTTGTGTGTGTGTGTGTGTGTGTGTGTGTGTTTTAAGGAAAAATGTTCACGGAAGGTTATAAAACACATATAATTTACTCACGGTAATTGCCCACATGTTATTTATGTGCCGTGCTGGCAATGAAACAGAGAAAAACGACTTGATCAATGCATTAGTCTAATCACGGGGTTCCTGCTCTTAATTTCTTTTGTTGGTAATTTCCATACCCGGGCAGCACTGTGTAGAATTATCTCGATTTACAGATCTTAGGACCCTGGGGAAAATCTCTTTGGAACCATTCATGTCTCTTGGGGAATTTGATATTTATTCAATACAGAGTTTGAAAGCCCTGTAATATGGATTCGACAACTCCAAATAAGCCCTTAGAAATCTAGTAGGTCTGCATGACATTTTCCCTTTTCTAATGGTAATTGGGGAGGCTGAGAAATAGATCACAAAGCATTATGAACAACAATCTTTGGTCAACATAAGGCTGAGCTTTGGCAGACTTGGTGTTTGTCAGGAAAAATACACAGGCAAGCGGAAACCCTAGCTTTTCTTTTCTGTTTAAATACACAGGAGGCTTTTGCTTGGCTCTGCGTAGAGGGCTAACACAATATTGTATGGTGCAGCATTGGTACTAAACCTGTTGGAACTTTCTCATTCATCAACTCTAACCTGCTGCCCTGGGTAGGGTCTTACATAATGTCAACAGCCCTGGACGGGAGGGACCATTTATATTCTCATTTACTGAGGAGCACATTGAGCCTCTGAGAAGCCAAGAGGCACACGAGGTCTTAGGAAGATGATAAGGACAGAAGCAAATCCAGACACTGCCTGATTCCACAAAAGTTTCCATACTTCATCACATGAATCATCACTTCTCAGAAACACTGACAAAGCTTGTCAATTCCCTCAGCCAGTAGGGTGTCCGGCTCTCAGGGTGTTGGGCTCAGTGGTAAAACAGGGAAAGCTCTGGGTAAACTAGGACCAGCTGATTACCTTACATGGAAGTTAGAAGAAAGCACAAGCTATGGAAAAGTGTATTATTCAAAACATAAAACCAAAAGTAATTGGCAAACTTCTGGTTTGGGATGGAGTGTGACTTCCTGGTCAGTTTCATTTGACTTTGTATTCCTGAGTCAGTTAAAATAGAACCCCTGTTTGACAGCTAAATGGCATCCTATAGAAAGCTGGATCTCAAGTTATCTTAAAAATTGGAGAAAGGTCAGCTTGCAAAAGAGGGACATTAATAGAAACTATTCAGTGAGGTTCACACTTTCGTCTTTTCTTGGGTTAGTGCTATGTAGTATCCTACCACAATGCCGGGCTACAGCAGCAACCACAGCTCCCAGTTAAGACAATCATGAGGGAAGGACATTTAGGATCATTTGTAAGTTTTTTTCCTCTACCCTAAGGTCTTTAGGATTGCCTTAGCCTTGCTGTCCTTTTCAGAAAGAGTGTTTTATAATTAACTAAAGACTCCAAAAGAAAGGGGAAAAGAAAAAAAAAAAGTAATGTTGATGGAATGTGTGAATGTTTAATTGTTTGATCAATCTTATATACCTACATGTATTAATCTAAACTGATCGGATGATGGAAATATGTAATATAACCATTGTCAAATTTATACAATAAAAATATTAAATTAATAAAAATAAATAAATAAACAAACAAATAAATAAATAAAGACTCCAAGCCCCTGGGTTTCCTCCAGCTCTACCCTAAATGTAGTGAACCTTCTGGACTATGTGATTCCCACTCTGTCCTCCCTTCCAGGTTGCACGCTCTCTGGTCCCATGAGAACCAGGGAAAAATTCTTGTAGGACCGGAATCCTAAACAAATCTCAAACACCCAGAAAGTTTACATGGCTTTAATTGCTATGCACAGTGAAGGATCAAGGCTTGGGGGTTGGGGACCATGCTCTCTGAATTCTTATGGGAAAATGAACAAGCTCAGGCACAGGTTGGGGAAAACAAGATAGTCCCTGAGTTTTATTGCTTGCAGTCTTCCACTGAGGATATGAATGTATAGCTGATAATGATGTAGCATCCCATAACTCAGCAAACACTTTTGGGTGGCTGACTCCACTCCTGGCTCATCGCAATGGTTTAGAGTGGACAATGTCATGCTCACTTGACAGATGAAGCCCAGGGAGCCTGGAGCTCAACAATTTTTAAATGCCTAGTCTCATTCTTTGTGCAGCACCATGTGGCAAATCTTTATTAGCCAGAATCCCCAATTAACCAAAACATGCCCCTGTCTTAGGAATTCTTCCAGACTAGTTGGCTTTATAGGGAATTCCCATGGAGTGGCAGCCTCTTTCCACACTGTCTTTTATTAGTTGTGTGTCTTCCTGGCAGCCCAGTGGAGCCTGCATTTCAGGGGTTGCATTGTAGGGCTCACTACTGTGAGCCAGGAAGAACAGGCTGGGGCCCAGAGCTTCCACTCCTTGCTAGTGGAAGGGGAGCCTCAGGAGCTCCCTCTGAGCTATGTCCCAGCTTCCTGCCAAAGACACCAACTTTCCAGTACACTCCTCCTCATGATCAAGCCAAGGGAAATTTTCTGAATGCTCTCACTATTCACCCCAACCTTGCAATCTTCCCCTTCTGGTGGAACCAGAGACAAGCAGCTCCTCACCACTTGGCTGTATGCAGCTTAATGAATGCGTATGAAGACTATATAAATAATTCACATCACTCAAGAGGTGCTGAGCTGAACAAGTCCCTTCTGGTTACATTTATTTAAAGATAAGGTGAAACTAAGTGAGTGATGGCCCAGTTACAGAGGCCAGGGTCCAAAGGGGATTGGGACACTCTAAGTTACACCATCAGAGTGATTTGTGCAGAATTATGTCAACTTAGAGATCCTGCCACCTTGGGAGAAAAGGAAATGTCTTATCTCTAAGAAAAGTGAGATGTGCTAAGTGTTTTCCAAGTAGAGCCTATGAGCTAATTCTACAGAATTCAATCTGGCTCTGGCAAGAACCAGATTTCTGTTTTCATCTAAAAGAAGCTCTGGATAAATAACCTTG
>PVJA010006378.1:47500-73576 GCA_004027025.1 Myocastor coypus
TCCACATTCTGCACTGGTGCTCTACTATGAACATCAGAGCTCTGGCACGGCTGCAAAGATCAAGCTGATCCAAAGACCAGGACTTCCTTAATGAAGCAGGCAAGGCAGGGCTGCAGGAAGTCTTCTTCAACTCCTTTTATATACTTTTTGTGCTGAGTCATTCTGGGGTGGCCCATCTGGCCCTAGAGTGGAACCAATCACACTCCAGTGTGGGACCAATCATGGCCCAAGGCAGGCCCTCCGCGTCCTGCATGATTAGTCTCCCACAGCTGGCAGGCTGCAGAACTGATCCAACCAAGTTTCCTTAAGTTGACACAATGTATTAACTACTACACTTAAATACATCCAAGAGCCTGCCTGTAGGTAACACAAGTGAGTGACACAAGACAGGTATAAGAAGAGTATTTTCAGTTTTCCTTGAGGATGCATTGTGAGTCTAGATCTTATTTTCCCACTTTAAATGATGATGCCAATAAAAGTGATAGTTGATATTCTTCTCTTTTCTGTAAAAGCAATCCTGCCTAGGTGCCAGGTAAATGGGATTCCTATTATGGGTGTCATAGTTGGTGACTATCACAGGGAGAGGTATGAGTAAACCTTCTCAGTTGAAGGTTACTAGCTGACCATGGTGGGGTGACTGTAGGTCCAGGACTCTGGATACCTGAGGGGTGAAGTTGGTGAGTGCAAGACCCACCTACGCAATTTGATGGCTTAGGAGGACTCAGGATTTGGTATCAAATTGAAAGAATATAAAGAAATAGGGATGTAATTGGGAGCCAAAGTTCTGGGCTCAATTGGTGCTACTAAGAAAGAAAGAAAGAAAGAAAGAAAGAAAGAAAGAAAGAAAGAAAGAAAGAAAGAAAGAAAGAAAGAAAGGAAGGAAGAGAAGGAAGGATTAGGTTTGCTCTAGGAAGCAAGTATACATGGGCTGACCCAACAGAGATTTTAAAATAAGATGATTATCTTGTACAACCGGACTCACAGAGGTTTTAAGAGCAGTGTACATTGTAGTAATAGCTCAATAGTTCCACCTGGCATACAGATCTTTTGTTTTTGAGGTCTGCTGTGACTTCATCTTCTAATGGACTCTTCCTTCTAGGGTGGATGGGAATAACCACTCTCAGATCACAAGGTGTAAGTCGTTTCCTCCATCCTGACTGGGTGTAGCAAAGTGACCTCCCACTTTGGGGTTAACATCAGACCCCAGGTGAATGGCACATGCTGACTGGCTCATAAGGATGTTGAAAAAAAAACCAAACAAACAGGAGAATAAATAGAATTAGGGAACTGTTGGAAGGTGGAAAGTGAGGGGCGACATTAGAAAGGAGACCAATGGCATAGTTACTTGTATTTTTCAGTTTAGTAAAAGAGTAGGAAACTTGGATCTTCTGTGAAATGTCCCCAATTTTGAAAGAAATGAGAGTGACTTATAATTGTGTTTTTATCTTTAGATCATGTGGGTGAGTGTGGGGTACAATGAAGCCCACGTAGGCTGACCTAAGGGTGGGCTTGGGGATCCAGGTCAGGGTTCCCAGGGAAGTAAAGTGACTGATGGAATGCAAGAGGCCAAGAGTAGGTAGAGTTCCACTAGGATGGTCAAGAATGCTGGAACTCAGAAGCTGCTGGCATCGTGTTCTCTCCATCTTCTGACGGCCTAGGACAGTGGTTCTCAACCTTTCTAATGCCGTGACCCCGCAATACAGCTCCTCGTGTTGCGGTGACCTCAAACCAAAAAATGATTTTGGTGGCTACTTCAAAACCGTAATTCCAAATAAATGACATTTTCTGATGGCTTTTTTTAGGCAACCCGTGTTTTGGTCATTCAACCCCTGTCAGGGTCACGACCCACAGCTTGAAAACCGCAGCCTAGGAATATACCTGTAATGGATTTTAGTGGGTCCCCAATATTGCTTCAGAGACTTCCAAAGGTCAAGAGATTTCCTTAAGACCTGAGCTGGCTGCTTGAGTTACTTAGGTGCTAGGAAAAATCAGTGTTAACGTTCTTGGAAGTGAAATCTGGCCTCAGCCCCCCCGCCAAGAGAATTCTAAATGTTAACTGGAGCATGGATCTGCTGAGAAAGCTACAGGTTATCGTCTCCAAAAATGCTTTTGTTGCTAATTAAAATTAGTCTAATTTTGAAATGATCACATCATTAAAGAGTATTTCAACTGATATTGATTTGATGATACCTACAAACATCTTAGAATAAAGAGCCTGGTGTTTTAGCATTATAAGGTGCTCTGATTAAGCTTAGATCTCTGAAATTGATGACATGAGCTACTGAAACCTCTTCATTTGTCCTTAACCCCCCTGCATGGAATAATTAGGAATACTTCACTCCATGTGATCCACATTTATTATTTTATCTTTTTTTTTTTTTCCTACAGGAATGGGGGATGGCTCAATAAAGTGCCACTCTTCTGCTTATCTATGGTATTACTCTAGCAATATCTTAATTAAGTCTAGAGCCAGGGTGAAATACGTGTCCCAATATGTTTCTAATCCTTTCAAACTTATAATTTCAATGTGTGATCCTGGGCTAAGACTTTAGAATGGTGTCTGTGATGTCAATAAATTTTGGTGGTGTCATCCAGGATATCCTCAGCAGAGGGAGGGCTGCCTCCTAGGGAGTCTAGGGGTCAGGAACAGATTTGTAGAGAAGCTTCACATATATCCTAGGGAAGGCTCTTTTCTACATTGCCTGTTTCACATAAGTTTCCAAAATATGCACTTCTTCCTTGTACTCACCCAGTGCCCTGTGCTGTCAGTCTGTCCAAACTTTAACCACTTGCTCTAACTGCTGAAATCTACCTCACTCAGTCCACATGGATCTTCTCTTTCTTTACCACTTGCAAGAGTCACCAGGGATGCATGGACTTGTCTCAGCAAGTCATTATACCTCGATTCATTCACTTGATGCATGTGTGTAGACCTCCTTCCTCCTATGGGATGCAGTTAGGGTTGGAAAGGTGAGAAAGATCGGGAGATAAAATCCTTGCAATGGGGAATCTAGATATTCGGAATGTGGTGGAAAAGAAACTGCTAGGTAAGTACATACTTTCACATTACAAAATATTCACAAAGGAAAGAAAAAAGTTAGAATATCAAAAAGATCAGTTGTGGGGAGTCAAGTGGAAGAAATAAAGTTGATCTCTAAAAGGACAGATTTGTGCTGAGAAAGCAGCTGACTCCAGGCGTGGTGGTGTAAGCCTGTAATCCCAGCGCTTGGGAGGCTGAAGAAAGGTGGCTCACTATGAGTCCAACCTGTGTAGTGAGACCCTGTAGACCCTTTGGGCCCTATACAAAACACACACACAAAAAAGATAACTAAAAAGGACAGTTTTCATGTATAGGCCATAAGAACATGTAAAGGAAGCACATTTGGGAAAACTCATGGTATTTCTGAGAGCCCACACATGGGTTTGTATCATTTTCCTATTCCTTTGATTAAGAGACTGAGCTCTCCTTAAAGTCAGATGGGCTATGTCTTCTCCATAGTCCCGCTGCAGGCTGACACTGAGCTGGTCATGCAAGCTGTGCCAAATAGGTACTTGGTGAGCTCAACGGAAGGAAAATAGGTCCAGTGTGTCCCCACTTCCTAAGGAAAAATATAAGAACAGTTGAGAATGACTGCACAACCTCCGGTAGAAAAGTCCTCCCTCCTAGCAGTGATTATTTTTCTTAGACTTTCTGGGGCTGACATTTCATAAATTTGAATGTGAAATGATGAAGGTTCTTCACCATGTCTTGGGAGTGAAACCCTGTTAGTTATTCTGCCGAGAGTTTCTCCATCTTTCCCTCCATGCTTCTCTAAAACATCTCTAGTGACCCAACCGCGAGACCTTTCTCTGACACGCTGCAGAACTGAGACACCTGTCTTGTGGGGTGATGCTTTGAAATCACCTCCGATTCATTTTTGTAACACCAGGGCCCTCCCCAGTTTCTTGCCAGATTCCTCTTGTGGGCCCCCATGGTACAGGTGGTTCAGGTCATGCAGAATGCTTGCGGAACAATCTGCTAAGAATCTGGAGCACTGAGGGCACTGACTGGCAGCTGCTTCCACTGGCCTCAGAGGCGGTCAGATGGCCAGGATGCAAGAGCTACACTGACTGAGAACCACAGCCAAAGCATCAAGGCGTCTTGCAAAGAAACATTTGCCCGCAGTGTGTGTGCCAATTCATTTTCCTTCTTTCTTTCTTTTTGCATCATTTTAAAAAATTAGTACATGCCTGCAGCACATGTTTGCATTCCTTGCATAGAGTTGGTACAGAATGGTTCTTCACTCCTTTTCTGACTCTCTCCCCTTCCTTCTCTCCCCTACTCGGTCCTCCTCTTGATCCCCTTCCCACTTGAGAAAGATCTATCCACTTCTTATGTTCTATCTTTTATTTCACTCCTTATTTCTATTCGGGCTTTCACAGGTAAGAGAACCCATGTGATATTTAAGCCTGTGTGGCTGATGTATTTTGCTCACCATTATGGTTCCCAGGGCCACCCACTTTCCAGCAGATGATTTATGATTATCCTTCTTTATGATAGGAGAGTCCCTTTTCCATGATTATCACAAAATACCTGAAGCTTGTCACTTTATAAAAGAAAGAGATATTGATCTCATGCCTCAAGGGGTTCAAGGGACCAGGGCTGGTATTGGTTCAGCTCTGGTAAGGACTTCAAGAAAGATGGCTAGGAATGACAGCAAGAGCGAAGCAAGAAGGAGCGATCACCCAAGGAGGCAGGAAACCCCGAACGACCACCCTTGCTCTCTCACTCTTTAGGGAACTCACCCAGGTCCCACAAGGACTACTATAATTGCTCACACCAGGATTTACCTCCTGGTACCACGGTACTGAGGATCAACCTCATGGGACACAAGGACTCTTCCGGGATGCACTCAGAGCAAGCCTAAACCATACAGTGAAGACGATGTGGCCAGTGAGTCATGACAGTGATTTACTGTATCTCCTCTGGCTAACTTACGAAGAAAGTCAAGGCTGCTGGGATTTAGCCAAGATCTAGGAATGTTGCAGAACTTCCCTGAAAGTTGTAAATCATTCAATGTGGGTTTGGAGCTGATATCCATTTGATCATGGGTCAGACCTTCGCTTCTGAGTCTCTTGGATATGAACGGTCATGAAAGCCACGGTTCACGCCATCTTGCTCTTTGAGCTGTTGCTAGTGAAAGTGCTAAATGCAATGACCAGGAGATCCTTGGGGTGCCCCCCCTGTGTTTCATTACAGGACATGCTTAGTTTTGGGTATCATCCTTGGCCAGTTTTAGGGAGTTGACAGCACAGTTAAACTCTGAGGCCACTTTGAAGCATTATGTTTCAAGTTTCTTCCTGCAATGTTAGTGGCACTGTGAAGGAGAGATCAAGTGGAGTATTTTTTTTCTTTTGTTGTTGTTCGTAGCATTTTAAAGACTGTCTTGATTCTTCTTCCAACCTAAAAAAAATTATCAAAGCAACTTTAGGTACATGGGTTTTTTTTGTTGTTGTTGTTTTGTTTTGTTTTTTAATTTAAGGGAAGGATGTATAGGGTTTTCAGGGTCTCACTACTTGATCAGATTCGTAGTAATCTGCCTGTTTACAGCCTCCAAAGAGTGGGGATTATAGACAGGTGCCACCATACCCAGTCTCAATTGCTGTCTCAGAGTGCCCCAGGGGTGGGTCCAGTAATGCAGGTCCTGGGACTCAATCCCCAGCCCTTGCTCCTGCTTGCAGGTGCTTTAATCTGCTGAGCTACTTGGCTGGCCCTTAGGTACATCTATTTTCATCTGCATATAATATTTGTAAGGATTTCAATGTATAACACATTTTAACACAATGCGATGATTCATAGCTTGTGATGTATTCTGCCTCTAAATACCCTGGGATGCAGCCACTGCTGTGGACTCCAACACCCTGTAGGAGAATCATGGACATGCTGTACCATATTTTCCCTGCTTGTTTGGAAGAGGAATCCCTGGATGCATGACAGATAACATTTTGGATCTTGACTTCAGTGATTTTTACTGTGTCTATTGAGTTTTTAAAAATAGAGTTTTACAACCTTCTTGCCTTGATGAGTTCTAATGGCAGAAATAACAGATGCAAACATTTTATGGTACCAAATACACAATCTAGCAAATAGAGAAGAGGCACCAAGTGGAAGCCCGAATCAGCAACAGCCCTAAGGAAACTGCTGAAGCTCACCAGGTTGTAAGTACAAAGCAAGGACCAGCCTTAGCAGACTGTCTCTTTTAGGATCCTGTGATCTGGGTCAGGGACCGTATGGAGCTCAGCAAATTGCTTCTCCCTTGCCATGGTGGATGGTTCCCATGGTGACCTTTGGCTTCTTTGGAAAGAGGAGTATTCATAAAAGGCAACAACCCAAGAGTGGAGATCATAGTGTTCACAGAATTACAGAAGTAGGTCATCCTGCTTGTCTGCCTCTAGTAGGCAAGTTGACCTTGCCCTTAGGATGAGTGCTTTGATGCACCTGTAAATTTCCACTGAATTATGTACACAGAACTGCTGCCTTCCTTCTATGGGATATGCATAAGCCCAGCCCTCAGAGCAGGGCTTCAGTAGATGAGCCCAGGAGTAAAAAAGTCCTACAAGACTATCTCAGTTACTCTTCTCTTGTTGCTGGGACAAATACCCAACACCAAAAATGAAGGAAGGAAAGACTTATTTAGCTCATAGTTACTGGAAGTTTCAGTCCATATTCGGCTGGCTCCAAGGCTGAGTGGCACATGGCAGAGAGCAGCAGTTCATAATGGTGGAATAGCAGCAATATGGTGACAGAGGCAATCAACCAATCAGGGCAGCAGAGCAACAGCTCCAGTCTGTCTCTCTGTCTCTCTTTTAAATTACATCAGGCTGTCTGCCTTAGCCTATCTGCCTCAGGTCACACCTATAATTCCCAGCAGTACTCAGACTAATAATCTCATCAGTACTAAAACATATAATCCCGGTGATTCATGAGTCAAGTCTCAATCTACGGAAGTCCCCACTCCATGACTGTCCATGAGGCTTTGGGAGAACAACTAGACATAAACCATAACAAAGACCCTTGGACTCTTTCCTGTGTGCTGGTCCACTCCTACTAGGATATAAGCACAGGTGACAGCACGGCTGTATCTCTGGGCTATTTGTCCCGGAACCACAAAATGTTCCCATACAGCAGTGGGGAAGCACCAGGAATGAGTACTCCAAGCAGTAGCTCTCAACCAGGAACTCTTTACAACCACATATAGATACACCAGCTCCTTCACTTCACAGAATGGAGCTTTTAGATTCTCTTGTGGCACCAGGTACCTCTGTGGTAGCTATCTTAATACAAGGGATGGTTAACTGTAGTGAATTTGTAAATTTAAAAATGATTACACTAAAAGACTCTTTGGCATTAATATCCCTCAACATACTTGCCAGGAGTTCAGTAGACTTAACCCATTATTCTTGCTATTCTGAAGCAGTTGTAGAAGTTTCTTTTCTTGTGTGTCTTTATAAGGTATAATAAGAAAGATAGTGAATTCCACTGCTGAATGCAGTTCAGTGGAAACATCAGATGTATCTCATCTGTCTTCTTTACTAAATCTTAGAGGCAAATGTTTTTATTTGTTTTAGGACACTGAGGCAGTTGAGATGGCTAAACTAGGGACACTCATGAAAGGAGATTTCCAAAACTACATCGGAAGGTTTGCAGGACAACGGGATAAGTTTGGGAGGATCTTTTGGTGACTAGTGTCAATGTGTCTTTTACAGTAATAAATTAAAAAACTAAATATTTGCCACATTATTTTTTCATCACATTGATCACAGGGTGAGTAAAACATCCTCTGTTGCTGGGTTTTCTTTATGATTTTTCTTCCAATATCTCCTACAGTCATATCCTTATTCAGACTCAGTATCTTAATCTGATTTTTGTACTTATAACTAAATACCATGGACTGAGGAATTTTTAAAAGGAAGAAATTTCTTTCTGATAATTCTGGGAACAGAGAAGTACAGAGATGAGGTTTGACATCTGGTAGAGGACTTCCTGCTGTGGGATGGGTGTGGGGGGCTCTGCAATCCAAAGACTATACCATGTCCCAGGAAGGCACCTTCAAGAGACAGAGCTGGACTGGCTTTTGCAACACACCCTTTCTGAGATAATCCATTAACCCTCTAACTGATAAGATACCTCTAGGTCTTATCTAGCCCCAGCTTTTAACACATTACAGTGAAATTCAGTTTCATATGAGTTTTCATGGGGACGTTCAAACCATGGCAGTTAACTTCTAGGGGAATCTACAGTAAGAGCCTCGAACTTTCAGAAGTGTTAGCCAGGTACCTAGTGAGTATGTCGCTTTTCCCCTCCTACGTACCACCCAGGAATTAAAGTGTATTACCCTTCACCTCTGCCCTGAAGTGGTTCTAGCAGAGAGATCAGATGAAGAGCATCGCTTTTATTCTGGGAGAAAGAAAACAAGAAATCTCCAAAGAAAGGTTCTGGTAATGACCTCTAGAATTTGCATTACGAGTAAGATTGCCACTGTTAGCGAAAGGAAATCTTCTGCCAGGAAGTAGGATGACTGGATTTCTTGAAGGATTGGTAGGAACTGGAAGAATAAAATTAAACAGGTGGAAATGTTCAGGGATTAAATGAAGAATCACAAGGAAATGGTCTTGGCTGGGGCAGATCAAGAATGTATGAAGGGGAGCCGGGCGTGGTGGCTCACGCCTGTAATCCCAGCACTCGGGAGGCTGAGGCAGGAGGATTGGTGCGAGTTCGAGACCATCCTGGGCTACAAAAGTGAGCCCAAGGCCAGCCTCAACTGCATAGCAAGACCCTGTCTCAAAAAGGCAAAAAAAACCCAAAAATGTATGAAGGGGAGACTGGGAGATGAAGTGGGAAAGGGTCGCTTGGAAGGTGCACCCTACCCAGCACTCACAGAGGAGTACAGACTAAGGCTGAAGCATGGATTAATGCACCAATCTATGGAATTATATTGAAATGAGCATTCTTGAGTCTAGTTTAGGACTCACAGCATTCAAAATCTTAGGTGAAAAAGCAGGAAAAAAAAATCAAAAGGGCTTTTGATTTTTTAAACAATGAGCTCAACCTGTTCACCGTGATGAGAACAAGGTTTACGCTGGTGATAAATGATTCTGTACTTATGTGGAATTTGAGGAAAAGGGAAAACAGAAGTTGCCTGGCCCACTCAGTCCAGCAATGACATTGCCAATCTAGGCTTGACGCCTCCCCATTTGCCTGGCCCTCTCACAAGCCTGAGTTCAGAGATGAGCTTTCTGGGCAGGACTAAAAGACATGAGCTGTTTGTTTAGCACCTTGTAAAATTTCCCATCCTGGAACCGCTGAACAGCCAAGGCCCTGTATGCATGCTATTGCTTTTGGGGTGGGAACTTAAACTATCCATGACAGAAGTCAGAGCAAAGACAATTCTTCCCTCACAGGCTTTCTTTCTCATGTCTCTTTGGCCTGGCTTCTTGGAGGCCTCATAAAAGAAACACTGCCATTACAAGCAAGGTTGTGTAAAGTGGAGTCAGCCTTCATGCATCCTACCAACAAGGCCTGGGAGTATCCATTTCTATATTGCACAAGGAATGGCCCTGGCTGGGGGCAAATAATTTTTTTTTTTTTAAGTAAGATACTTTCAACTTTTGAAGTATGTTTGCTAAAGTGTGCAAATCCTAAGTATACGGTGGAAGAATGTTTTTCACAAAACAAATGCATTCGTGACATGAGCCCTCAAGTCATAAGCATCATCAGTAACCCCAAAAATCCCAGGAAAGCTTCTTTCCAGGCAGCACTCCCTCAGACCAAAGGACAAGAGCCCAACTTCTGTGTTTCTGGTCTACTACTTAAAACAACAGTATATGTTTATTATCTCTCACGGTTTCTCTGGTTCAGGAATCTGGAAGCCTGCCAGGGTGATTCTGGCTACCTCGTAAAACGATGGCATAAAATCCCTATCTATCCAAGTGTAGACAGACACGAACTACCAGGAATAGTTCTCCTGTGAAGTTATTCCTGTTTTCTTCTAGTTCCGTTCACAGCCTAAGTGCAGTTCATGGAGTTTGTCCCACGTGAAATCACCACAGACCAGAGTTCCCATAGAAATGATCAGGAAACTTGTTATTCCCTGAATTTCCAGGCTCTCTGCGGGTAACAGCTGAGGGCTGGCTGGTAGGAGCCAGTTTTCTGTTGGGATTACCGTCTCTCTTTTTTGTTTTCCTCTTCCCTCTCTAGCAGCACCAAGAAATTAATCAGTATCATCCCCAACATGAGGATTAACCCAAAGCCTGCTCCTCTGTGAGCTTATCTTCCCAGAAGCTATGGCAAATTCCTGGGGATCAGAAGCCCTGGACAGTTCTCTAACTTGTCTTCTTATCTCTGGAATGGCCTGGAGGACACATAGCAAAATTTTACATGGTTTGCAATGGAAAAAAAACATCAGGACAGACAACTGTGAAGTTGCCCAACAAGACAGCAGGACCCAGAAGGGTCTTGGCAAACATCTCCATGGAAGCTGTGATGTGCAGTTCTATCTGGAATGTGTCATTCCACCTAGAGATGAAAGGGCATTTAGGCCTTGACTCCTGGGAAGTCCCTGGCTGAGGTGTAGAGGATATAGGGCAACAGGAATAACTCTGTGTGCGCTTTTTCTCTCAGAACACCATCCTATGGTCTTGCACCTTTTAATCCTGATCTCGCAGTGTGGAGGAGAATCACAGGCTGTGCTACTTGTATTTCTTCTGAGTGTCCAGGTCCTGCTCCCTCCTGTTGGAGTCTGCTTTTTGATTTTTGAAAGTTTTCTGGGGGCCTGGAGCTGGGACGAGGGTGTGTGGGGTCAGTAGCTTTCCCTCCTCTCTGAGGAGGTGTCCTCAACTATGGACTGTAACCAGTTGGTGCTTAAGCACCTGGGCTCCCCAGCCCACTGATGAGTTGGCTCACACGTATGTGCTTCAAACACTTGCTGTCCCAGTTCCCATTGTGACGGAGCCCTTTCCACCTATCTTGGTTACTTTTCTCTCATTGCTGAGACAAAATACGTGGCACAAAATTAAGGAAGGAAAGGTTTATTTAGCTCAGAGTTTGTAGAGGTTTCAGTCCATACTCAGTTGGCTCCAAGATGTAATGGCACATGGAAGAGGGTAGCAGTTCACGACAGGTAGAAGAAAGCAAAAGCAACAAGAGCAAAAGAGAGCGAGCCTCTTTCCCTGCCTTATATTGTATGCAGGCTGCTGGCCTCAAGGCAGGTGTAGTACTCATACCCACAATCCCAGCACTAGAGCATGGATCAATTGAAAACTCTAGAGGCCCAGCTCATGACAGCATGAGGCTTTGGGGAGACAGTAGATACTAACCAGTGTACCACCCACAGAACAAATTTCTTGATAGACTCTCTTTATTAACTTTACCTTGTCACTTTCAGAATTCCCCACTAATTTTTTTTTTCCTTCACCTTTTAAGTACATAAACCACTTAGAGCAGAATATTCATTTAGGGGAACTATTGTTTTAGGGGAACTTGTACATTGATAGTCTTCCCAGCCCCAATATACTAGAACCAGAAGCCAAAGGGGCCTTTTATCCCTGAGTCTACTTTTCTTTCTGTCAGGGAAACAGCTAGAAACAAAAGCAACAAGCAAACAAACAAACAAAACTACCAAGGAAACATGAGCAAAATGATGAGTAGGAGTGTAGTTGAGGGTAAAATGGGGCTGTCTGAGATCAGGGAGTTGGGAAGAGCCCTTGATGGGTTCAGTTCTGAGGTGGTCAGCCAGGGCTGCTCTCTGCACAGATACCTGCCAATACCCCTTCCTGCTGCTCTTACCCCAGGCACATGGTTCAGGGATGGCCATATTGTGGGCTGCCTTGGGAGACCCAGCCATACCAAGGCCCATGGGGGCATCTTCCTGCCATTGCAGTCTCAAGGCAAGGCTGCTCTTTCTGAGCTCCTGGTTGTGTAACATTCTAAAACTATCTAGTTACTATGTGACTCCCAGGCCACAAAACTGATAGACTTTGGGACCCCGGAGCAGGGGTCAACATTGATCAAGCATTTTTGTATGCCAGGCTCCACTAGGGAATCTAGCATATATTTATTGAACAGTCCTGCTAACTATTAAGGGCAAATGTTTTATCACTGATTTTAAAGACGTCAACTGAGGCTAGGAAGAGCAGAGTGACTTCTGTAAGATGTCACTGCTGTCACAAGGTCAGGCTCGATGCTCCAGTCTGCGCGACTCCAAACCAATAGCCGCGGGTCTTTGCACCATGCCATATGCACACAGCCCCTAGCCAGAGTTCCTTTTGAAGTTCTTTCTGCTGTTACCATCATACCATATTGAGTCAGTCTTATTTGGCCTCATCCTTCTGGGGGGCCTTCCAGGGCAGTCAGTGTCAGGGAGAAACTGGACTGTGGAATGCTGGTCTGCTTCTGGAAGACCTGAAAGGGAGAGGAGGCAGCATCACCGTGGTGTGGCTGCCCATTGCCTTTGACCTGAGAGTACAAGAGGCTCAGGAAGGCCCTCAGAAGGCAGCGCTGGCTGGCGTGCGCTGGTCTCTCCTCAGTGTAATTGGCTCAACACCTTCCTCCTGTAGATTTTCATAGCGATAACAACAGCAACCACGTTTTTTTGTTGTTATATTTTTGATGGCTGCACTTAGCACTCAGCATTTTCTAGGTGATACCTTATTCCAACCTGCTGTTCCAGCAACGTGTTTTCTGTAATATATTTATTCTCTGTAAGAGAGCACATGGCAGGGCCCTTCGGAGCTACTCAGGGGTGAGTCTTGGTGCTGTAGGCAGGACGTTCACTGAGCTATCTCTAGCCTTATTATACATTTTTCTGTAGTTCCTCGGGACAGCTTCAGCAAAGCTTGTTTCCTTTGCATTCATCAGAGCCTGACTCCTGTCCGTTTATACATTTTGCAAAAATGTCAATTTCCCACTTCTTGAATCAGTTAATTACCCAGCCGACTATCTTAGACAGAAGAAAACCAAATTGCATAGGATCTCGCCCACCTTTCTGCAAGTCAGTTCGATAAGCATTCACTGAAGCGCTGCCGGTCTTCTCAGTGTGTCATCAAATACTGAAGTGTAAAGAACAGGTGGCTGGTGGGGTGCTGCCTCTGGAGACAGGTGTACCGAACAGCAAGTGGGATGTTGGTGGCTCTGTCCTTCTGCAGCCCAGCGGGGAAGGGAAGAGAATGTTGGTGGGGTAGAGGAGCACAGAGCTGGAGCCTGCGAGACATGTTCCAGCAAGAGGTGGGCTAGGCTTCACTCCTCTTGTGCAGCACAGGGCTCCTGAGTACCACTTCCTGGGTCTGGATATCTTAGGCAAGCTTGGGGTCTCTTCGCTGGATCATAGGAGAAGCCAAAAGAGGTGAGTCCAGGACTTGTGATGTAGAGGACAGAGATTAACAGGCTTCTCAGGGAACCCTACTGCCACAGGATGAGTACCAGGTGCTGTGTTTACCTGCATCCTTACTTTGGTTCTCCTCCATGTCTGTGGGGATTGAAAGGGAGAACAAAGAGGGAAGAGAGTGGAAAGGAAAAGAGAGAGGCTGCTTTAGTGATGTCCTGCTCTTGGGAAGGGAACAGCAGATCCTTTAGCTGGCTGCCCCACAGCACTGATTGGAAAGCCTCAAGAGATTCCTCTAACCCAGGGCTTCCTCCAGGTAGTCTTGGTGCCTTCCCAAGACAATGGAAGCAAGTGCCAAATGGACAAAGCTGTGGATGTTCATTCTGGAACATAAATGCCAAGGTTTTCTCTTGATTCCTTTATGTGGGATGTGTGTGGTGAAAGCTCTAAAAATCAAACACAGAATTAACATTTGATCCAGCAATTCCACTTCTGGGTACACACACAAAAGAGCTGAAAGCAGGAACTTAGGATGATGTTTGCTCTGTATCCCCACATTAATAATAGTAACTATATGGCCCTAGTCACAAGGTAGAAACAACTACATGATCAATGAATGGATAAAAATAATGTGGTATGCATAAGTAAGTGAATATTATTTAGTCCTGAAGAGGGTTATTTAGAAATGTTTATAAGTATGAACAATTAATATTTTCTAGTAATATTATCCCTAGGAAACTGTTTTACAGATATACCTGCACATACAACATGGTATACATACAAGATTTTTCTCTTACAGGAGAAAAATTATTTTAATAAAAGAACTTAATCAATATCCATTATTAAGAGACTGTATTATACAGCATGTGATATTATATAAAAAGAAAAATTATATAGATTAGGAAAAGAAGCTATGTTAACATTACTCAATACAAAAAAGGCCAAGTACTAGCAATGTACTCTTTCATAAAAAAGGTGAGCATGGATTAAAAAAATAAATTTGTACTTGCTTCTTTTTGCCTAAGGAAACATTTGTGGATAAACAAAAAACTAAAACTAATTTTCTGTAGGTACAGCGGAGAGACAAAAATAAGGTACACGTGGGTATGCCTTATTTAAACATAATTTTAATTTTTAGACCACATTAATGCAGTATTTAAAACCCATGATTCTTTACTGGAGTCATAAAAGGAGTCAATAGATTGACATATTCTGTTTCTATAAGGAAAAGCATAGCACCTCACATACATCAATTCGTTCTAAATTAATTCATACATTCATTTTTTAAACTGTAGTTGGTACAGGATCTCACTGTGCAGCTCAGACTCAAGGTGATCTTCCTGTTTTCAGCCTCCCCAGCACTGGCATTCCAGGTACACTACACTGTTCTTTGTCTGGGTGGCCAGTTCAGAGAGATGGGGGGCAGGGCCAGTGTGGCATGGGGTGCCAGGGATTGAATCCTTGTCTCTACAGTTGCCTAGGCAGGTGCTTAGTCACTGAGCTATCTTGCCAACCTTCAAACATTTACTTCAAACCAACAGCTCAACATACAGAATTCAACAGAATTATTTTGATGCTCACACAGATAGAACATTCTAGAATTATCAGGAGAGTTTTTGGCAAATTAATGAAAAGTTTGTGTAATCAAGTATATCACTAAAATATAGTAGTCAATTAAATTCATTCTAATACCCTATATATTCATTATAATTCATTATTATATAAGAAAAGATAAATATGTCAACAAACAAGAATGGAGTCTGCAAAGAGGTTCAGATGTACTGAAACATTCATCACACTATAAAAACAAAATAATAATTTTATTTTGTAGCATTAATAAGTCTAAATGCAAATGGGTTAGTAATCTGAACATTTTGAAACAACATTTATTTTACTATTTATTTATTTATTTATTTATTTATTTATTTATTTATTTATTTTTTGGTGATAACAGGAATTGAACTCAGGACCTTGTACATACTGGGCAAGCATTTATTCCACTGAGCTATCTCCCTGGCCCACAACATTTTAAACATAAAATAAAGTGTAGAATAATCTTTGTGGACTTGGGTAATATAGACTTTCCAAAGCAGAAGAGAAAAACCAACAAGTAACAATAACAAAAAAGGAATAATCATATTTTACTAATCTGACATTTAAAAGTCACCATACATATAGTTACTTAAATTTACTAGTGCGAACAGAAAGTAAAAATGAAAAGACAGGCTGGAGTTGCAGCTCAGTGGGAGAGCCTTTGCCTAGCATGCATTAGGCCTTGAAGTTTGTTTCTAGTACTGATAAAGAAAAAAAATTTGCTATGCCAATGCATTTTCATATTCTAGAAATAAATTTAATGAAAGATATGTAAAGTCTCTGTGCCTGAAACTAGAAAACATAAGTAATAATTTCATTATGCTATTTAATTAATTAATAAATAAATAAATTAATTTATTTATTTATATTTGGTACAGGACCTCACTATGTAGCTCAGACTCATAGTTTTCAGGCTCTCCAGCACTGGGCTTACAGGTGTGCAGCACCACGCTTGAACTCTGTTGCGGGCTCAGTGTGCCCCAGGGGGAAAGGCCAAATGGCATGCAGTACCAGGGATAGAAACCTGGTCCCTGCACTTGCTTAAGCAGGCATTTAGTCCACTGAGCTATCTCACTGGCCCTCTATGCTATTTTAAATAAACTGTTAAGATTTACATAAATAGATTCATGTATGATGTTATTTGGTTGGACTTTACCTAGATGGATTCACTTCAGATACTTTATGTATTTAGTGCAGTCTCAATGCAAACACCAAGGTTTCTGGGCTAAGAATAACTAAGATATACCTTAAGAAAAAGGTGGCCCCCCTTGCTTATTTGGTTTTTCAGTAATTAAGTCTGTGGTGTTGGTTCAGGATGTGACAAACAGGAGAGTAAAACAAAGAAGAGGCAGAAGAGTGTCATGGACACGTGACTCACAATGAAGGGCACAGTGTGCCAGGAATCCTACCCTGAAATGTGCTGGGTTCATTGCCCAGCAGCACAGAGAAGGAGGCAACTTGGCTCCCTACCTCACCCTGTACCACCCCTGAGCAAAACCCCATTCTAGCAACACTAGAATTCTAAGTTGAAGGGAAAGCCATGAAACATCTAAGGAAAATAACAGAAAAAATTTGTATTGCCTTAAGGTAGAAAAGACTTCTTAAATAAGACATCGAAAGTATTACTATCAAGCGAGATTGATAAATTGAACTACATTAAAATAAAAAGCTGTTGTTCATTAAAAGACACCTAAAAGAGGCATGAATAAATCACAGACAGGGAGACTGTATTTGCAACATAAATAACCAACAAACGATGTGTTTTCAGAATATGTAAAGAACCGCAAATCTCTACACAATGACACATAGCCGCCAGTTACCAATTTATTGCCTCTTGGCTCCAAACTATGTGCTCTTGTTCTGTAGTACTGGTGCTACACTCTGACATCAATATCTTCTGCTTTTCCAGCTGGTTCCATGTCAGGCTGTGTCCACAGAGGGTGCTGAAGGAAACTGTGAGGACGGAGAAGGGACAAGGATTGGTTTTTGCACCTGATTTTTTTCCCAGAGTGATTAGATCAACATTTGCAGGTGAGCTTCTGAAAGATTTCCACAGCAGTAGGATGCTTTTGCTCTTTGGGGCACAGCCCCAGCCAGCTCTGTCTTTCATGCAGAGGCAGGGGACATATTTCTGCTGCATCCTCACCATCTCAAGGCTTTGAATCAGTTTTGAGAAGTGTCTTTTGCAAACTGCCAGGTGTCTTCCTTTCTCTGTTTTTCCTCAGTCCTGGGTGTGCTTGGTTTCTGTAGTTGCTATCCAGTTAAAATTTAGAATTCTCTTTCCTTTCATTAGGTTGCCAGCCATCTCTACCTTTCTTCTAACTGGATACTAGCAGTTACAAAAACCCTATAGAAAGATGACAAGGTTCAAGCAGGCAGTTCATCACAGACTGTATATCCAATTGGCACACAAACATAAACCTTTAAAAAGGTTTAGCTTTATGACTTGCCAGAGAGATGCACATTTGATTATATGCCATACCATTATACACTCATTAGGATGAGTAAAACTAAAAAGAATAACAATATTAAGTGTTGGAGAAGGGAAGAAATGTATGGTCAACTTTCCATTAAGTTAAAGGGGGGAAATCAAGGGGAGGACAGGGTTTATTTTCATTCACACTTTCAACCCATGCTAGTCTGATTCTACTGGCATGGTTGGGCCTGAGAACTATGTGGCAGAAACAAGTGAAGAGGGAAGCTGCCTGCCTCATGGCATCCAACAGGAGAGAAGTTGAGAAAGCCCAAGAGGAAATGGCCAGGTATGAGATGAAATCCCCAAGTCATGTCCATTTTCTCCCACGAGAGCCCATCTGCTGAGCTTCCCTTACCTTCCAATAGCCCCCCATAACTTATGAAGTCCTCAATGAATAAACCCACAGATGAAATTAGATCCCTTGCAATTCAACCATTTTCTGAAAGCCCTGCTTCTGAGCACTTGAGATTCTAGGAGAACACTTTACATTCAAATCATATTGGGAAGCAACCCAATATGTTCATGGTTGATAGGCCCATAAACAGATAAATACCCCAAACCAAATCTTATCTGTGCTCTTTGACCAAACAATTCCACCCTTTGGCCTATGAAATCCATGCAAACATGCCCCAACGGACATATACGAAAATGTTCATGGCAGCATTATTTATAAAACTGAGCTGGAAAGAAATCCAACTTAAGGGTCCATCAACACTGGAATGGGCAAATAAAGTACGATACATATATAAGGCACAAAACCACACAACAGTGCAAATGAATACACGGTAGCCCCCTGCTCTAACAGGGCCAAAGCTCATAAACACAATATTGACCAATAGCAACAGGGAGCCAGGCACAGAGAAACCAATGGTGTTCCGTTCATACAAATTATTATAAAATTTAAATTATTGTAAAAAGCTGAACTCATCCTCTGATAGTTATTGCTGCTTTAGGAGAGAAAAAGGGTAGGAACTAAGAGGACTTGAGGGGAAATTCTTGGCTTGGTGCAGTGTTCTGTGTTGTGACCTGGGTTTCAGTTGCCTGGACATATTATTTCGTGGTATGCAAAGTAGGCACTTTTGATTTATGTTCTTTTCTGCATATGTGTTATTCTTAAACTAAAAACCTAAAACAAGATGAAAGATTGTGGTAAAATACTGTACATATTTGTAGTAGCCAAAGTTTAATATGCAAAAAGATAAAGAGTTTCTGTATAAAAAATGACAAATGCCCCCTATAAAAATGGACAAATCTGATAGGAAGTCATTCTTCTGATACATATTGGTGGCCAGTGCACACGGCTAGAGCCCGTTGGCTTCCCAAGAAGCGTGATGAGAAGGGCCTGACACCAACAGCATTCGATAGGGGAAGAGAGCGCTAGCAACTGCAGATCAGCTCAGTAGCAAAGGGTTCACCTAGGGACAGCAGGTGGTAATGAAGTATTCATGGAGTGATGGGGGAAAGGGCCACTTTACTCTCAAGGAAAAATAAATTGGTACCATAAATTTGGAGGTAAATTTGCCAGTATTTATCAAAATAAAAATGTAGGAAATGTTCAATTCAGCATGTTACCTTTAGGGATGCTAAGATAATAGGCACACATTACAAAAACAATGTATTTTTAAAATAATTTCTATTAATTTCAAGGAGAAAAAAAGATGAGATAGCAATGGAACAGTTTTGAAACAGGTTAGTAGGACATTTACAATAATTACTACATTGCGTATTGTCTTTATAGCAGTTAAAAAAAGTTTCATGTATAGTACAGAATTTGAAAAGGGGTTAAAAGTACAAAAACAAATAAATTTATTTATTTATTTAATATTATGGAAGACTCAGCCTGCCCTGGGCATGGGGTTGGCACTGCATATAGTACCAGGGATCGAACTGTGGTCTGTGCAGCTGCCTAAGCTTGCTTAAGCAGGTGCTTTAAACCTCTGAGCCATCTCTCTGGCCCATGAAAATTATTGATAACCCCTCCAAAATAAAAAAAGATAAAAAAGATATAAGTGAAAGAATTTCTATAATAATACTGTCTACATTATGAAAGAAATGGAAGGTTAAATGTATTTAGATCAGAATTCAAGCATATCTTCACAGCCAATAGTATATGGCTGGAATAAAGAATTATGGTTCTTACTGTGGTTGGATGAAACAAATTCTCTGTTCTAATTCTCACTGGAAAGGCAACTCTCAGGATAATGCATTAAAAATTGTAACCTCAATCTGAAAGAATTGAAGGCAGTGACTCTATTTATGAGACATCTTTTTAAGTTTTATTCTACAGGCCTATGTGCTCCCTGAATATCTCACCAGAATATAGTTAAATGACATAAGTGGAGTAAGTATGTTTTTAATGTATTTAGTACAGAGTCTACAAGGTCTCATTATATAGATTGGACCCTGTAGTAACAGTGCTGTTTTCAGCCTCCCAAGCAATGGGATTACAGGTGCATGCCGCCATATACATGAAGTATTAATGAACTAAGAAAGTCTTCTCCGCATGGCCTGGTAGGAAGTAGAAGCCTTAAGTGTTAGTTCTTGCTCCATCTTTGATCTCTCACAGCTGAGTCTCCCCGCTGGAGATGATGAGCCCGAACCACATATGCATTTGAGACCAGCAGGATTTATAGAGGGAAGGGGGGAGCAAGGGAGCCGGAGTTCCTGTGTTGGAGAGAAATCCTTTTGACTATCTTTCAGTTTATTTACTCTTGGCTTGAAATACCTCTCTCTGTGTAGGGATGGTGGAATATCCTCTGGCTGGAGGCAAATCCAACACTACCAGTGGTAACAAAATGGAGCCTTGAATATGATTTTGAAGATTCCAGACTATGATCATCTCAATACATAGTCAATGCGGAAGTCTGAATGAGGTAAGTTAGTGCTTTGATTTGGATGGGTGTAGTTTGTCCCTTGCAGGTTCCCATGCTATAAGCTTGACCTCTGCATGGTGAGGCTGAGCACTGCTGGATCTTGAACACATGAAGCCCCATGATGATGTGTGTGAGCAGGTCTCAGGGTAGCACCCTCTGCAGAGATACATGCTGTGTGGTAGAAGTGGTACAGTTCTTGTGGGTTGGATTAAGTTCTTAGATGAGTTCTTATGATCAGCAGCCATAAACCTTTTGGGTACTGTTATGGTTTTTGCATGGGCGTCCCCCACAAAGCCTCATGTGGCTTTCGGCATTTGTGGCTGGTTATTGTGGGTGAGGTGCTGTACCTCCCCTGGGGCAAGTGATTTACTTTTCAATGTAAGAGAGGAAGAGAAGTTAGCTGCCTGAGCCGCTGCTACCTCTCCCTTCTCTCTTGCTCTTTGCTCCTACCATAAAAGATTGTTTTCTGCCATGTGCCTTTCTACTTTGGAGCCAGCTGAATGTGGACTGAAACCTCCAGTAACTGTGAGCCAAAATAAACTTTTCCTTCCCTCATTTTGAGTGTCTGGAATTTGCCCCAGCAAGGAGAGAAGAGTAACTAAGACAGGTACCAAAGATTTGAGTGGTCTCACATATGACTGTTTCTCCATGGACAGGGGTAGGACCTGGGTGGCGTTGGTTTCAGGATGATTCAGGGGAGCATACAAGCTGGGCTCCTTGCATGTGCAGTTGACAGTAAGTTCTGTGCTCCTGGGAGAATCCAGTCCTGCCACTGACCCAACAGGTGACCGACCTCAAGTGGTAATTTGACTGGTCAGTAGTGCTTCTGAGTAGAGATGAAGCATTCATCGTTTGGCTGGCCCTCACCTCCTGCTTCACACCTTTGTCCTAACAGGCTCTGGAGTTGTACTGGTGATGGCCCAGGGATTGGAACCCCTGAATCTCATAAGATCAGTTTACATGGTTTCCTGTCTTCCTTTTTCTTTTACCATGTTGGCCCTCTCTTTCACACATGTCCTCTACCCCTCATATATACTCCTGCCACGAAGTCATTTATCATGCTGTGACAGAGTCATGTAGCCCTCTGCAGGTGCCACCCAAGGTAGCTGCCTGACCTTGGATTTTCATCCTGCAAACTGAGAGCTAAAAATCTTTTCTTTAAATGTCACCTAGCGTCAGCTATTTTTTTTTCAGCAGCATGAAGCAGATTAGGACAGTTATAGGTTTTTTTTTTTTTTTTTTAACTCTTTACATACCATTCATCTCAGTTTGGATGCAACTTTTCTTTTGCTTGATTTGTACTTGTATTTCATAAAATTCCCATAGAAAAAGTACATCAAGTACCTAAGTAGTTCTTTCATATGTTTGCAAGAACTGAATCAAGTATCAGTTTTGTTTGACTAAACTAAATTAAATGAAGTAAAAATCCAGTTTCCCAGCTGCCATAAGCACAAATTTTTAAGGATTTAGTACAGGGTCTATAAAGTCTCACTACACAGATTGGACTCCTAGTGATTCTCCTGTATTCAGCCTCCCAAGCACTGAGATTACAGATGCTCACCACCACACCCAGGCTCCATCGTTGGCTCAGCATCCCCCAGGGGAGGGGCTGGCACAGCTCACTGGTACACTGAATTCTGGCTGCTGCACTCCACCTAAGCAGGCGCTTTAGTCCACTGAGCTATCTGGCCAGCCCTATAACCACATTTTATGAGTTCACTACCCACACAGGGCTAACACCGGTGCACCGAGCAAAGGAGGTCCAGGCCAGCCTCCTGTTACGGTCTGGGAGGTGGCTCTGGGCAATCAGCGATGGGAACTTCCGGCCCAGCCAGCTGGGCTCTCAAGCCAGATAGTCAGATCCACAGTTCCTCTCAGCTTGCAAATATGTGGCAGTTCTAAGCTCAGGGACAGCCAGGTGAAGACTGGAACTCAACCAGCTTCCAGGGCAGGCAGCTGACTCTGCTTGCCTCTGACACCTGGCTGCTTGACATGTACTCAGCAGCCTTGGTGCCACCACATGGAGCTGGTGAGGATACACAAGGGGCCCTGTGGTTTTCCTCTGAGGAACCGCATTCCTAGGCAATGACCCTGACCTTGGGATAAACCCAATGGGATGACCTCAACTGTGATTGCTCAGTGTGACAGCTCAAGGGGGCAGGTGGTGGCAGCAGCTGGGCATCCTCTGTGGTTGCTGCTTTAGAGACTGAGCAAGCCCATGGCCCTGCCCAGTCCCCCTCTCGGGGACATAGGTCACAGGGCCCGGAGACCATCACCACCCCAGCACACTCACTTCATTGTGAACAGTACTTCCTTTGGGAATAGAAGGATTCTTTGTACAGAGAAATGTTCTTTTTAAGTCAGTAAGGCACCTTTTGCTCTAAAACTCTTCTTGAAAATCTTGCAGAATTCTCTTTCTCAGGGAGCCATGGGCTGGGCTGGCCACATGTTTCCATCAATATTCTGGTTTCCCTCTTGGTGAAATTGAAATTTCATGGATTAATTCATCAGTACCCTGTGCCAAACATGTGCCACGGGTGCAACCAAGTGAGAGGATGCGGCCTTGTTCGAGGATCCCACAGATCAGAGACACAGGCTCCCCTCATGTTGTTGAGGACCATGCACCAAGGAGATTTAGGAAGCGCGGAGGCCCGGGAGCCATCAGCAGCTCTGATTCAGTTTATCAAGGGTGTGACCTTAACTGTGGGTTTCAAAAATGTGGGTGTCATGGTGCCTCCCTGTAAGTCTATCACTCCAGGTGACTGGAGCAGGAGGATCACAAGTCGGAGCCCAGCCTATGAAACTAAGCAACTTCCTGACATCCTGTCTCAAAAATAAATAAATAAAAAATAATCAAAGGCTGGAGATGTAGCTCAGTGCACAGGCCTTGGGCTCTTTAAGTCCCCGTTAGAGTAACTGTAGGCTTCATACACTTCCTACCAAATAAATGATCCTCATGTGAAGTCTATGCGAGGATCGCTGCTCAAAGTCCGGTCCGCGATCTTAGCAGCTGCTTAGTAGGTTTCAAGATGCTACTTGCATCCCAGAACACCTATTTTCCAGGCAGCCGACAACTGGAGTGTGGTGGTCAGGATGTACAAGGGAATAGATTCGATCCAACATCTAATTGATAGGATTGCTTTGTAAGTGTCAACCCAAAAGTCAAATGTAGAGGGGTTCAAGAGGTTTGTCCATGGATTAGAGACCCAAAGGATTCAGCGGAGCACCTGGATCCCATGACGATATCCTATACCAATCCTATGGAAGGCCCAGAGACCAGGATCTGTCCTGGGAAGGGCCAAAGGTCAGTAACAAGAGTTAGAAATTTGCACGGGCTGGTGGTGGCGGTGGTGACGGAGGATCTGTGCCAGCAGGCTGAGGGTTTTGTACTAGAGCCAGGAAGTGATGCCCAAGGCAAGTGCCAGTGCTCCCCCAAAGAGAACCGTGGCCATCCTCAGTGACAGTGAGAATCTGAGCCCCTCCAGTGATTAAGACAGCCTAGTTTCTATTGGGAAAGCCAGAGAAAGCCAGCCTTGGCAAGCTCCTCCGGTAGAAGGAATGGCATTCTCCTCCAGCTCTCCTTGTAACCTGTCGGCCACCAGCCTCAGGCGGACCTTCCACCCAGCCCCATGCCGCCGACTCAGTTCAACTGAGCGTCACCAGCTGCCCCCAGTTCACCCACCACACCAATCCTTTGAATTGTAGATTAGGTGAAAGTTATTCTGTCTCCAAAATGTTCCCAGTGCTGCTGTTTCTCCTTAAGTAACAACCTGCTTCTCCCTTCCTATCTCCCGGGTTCTTCTGTGCCCTTCTCTTGCTTCTCTGCTGTGCCCTGGACAATCTGGGCCCAGGCTTGGTTTTTTGTTTCTTTGTTTTTTCTTACTGAGGATCAAACCCAAAACCTTCCCACTGAGCTACAGCCCTAACTAAGATAGATAGATAGATAGATAGATAGATAGATAGATAGATAGATAGATTATTGATTTTTCTTTTTACATTTTGAGTCAGGATCTAGGTAAGTTGCCCAGGCTGTGCTGGGAACTGTGGTTCCCTTGCTTCAGCCACCCTGAATGCTGTGATAGGGACTTTTTTTTTTTTTTTTTTTTTTTTTTTTTTTTTTTTTTTTTTTTTTTTTTTTTTTTTTTTTTTTTTTTTTGTATATTTAGGTAAGGGCCTACAGGGTGTTCAGATTTCTACCAAGCCTAGTCTCAACTGCTATCTGCACACCCTGGGGTGGGGTAGGCATGGCAAGCCTGGGGATTGAAACCCTGGCCCCTGCGCCTGCTTGCAGGCTCTTTAATCCACTAAGTTATTTGACCAGCCCTATGATGTGGACTTTGGCTTGGCTCTCCACTCTGCCCTGGGCCATGCTCCTGAGAGGTGCATGTGACTGACGGTGCTGTCTTCTCAACAAGGGCCTCTCTGATCCCCTCTACTCTGTTGCCCTTTCACCCACACTCCACTTTTCGAGATGTTTTCTCCTTTTCTATGGCTTATTGGTTAGCAATGCGTGCTAACTGTTATTTGTCTCTGCTGCTCTGTTCCCTGATGATGGATCTGGTGCCTGGAACATACCCGTGCTGATGGGCACTAGCTTCTGTGGCTTGAGTGTTTCTACCCAAGCTCTGTATTGGAAGCCTAATCCTCAGTGTGACAATGGCAGACCTGGTGGCAGGCCTGGGGAGAGGTGCTTAAGTTCTGGGGATGCCACCCGTATGGACAGATGTATGCCTTTCTCCTAGCAGTGAACATTTTCTCGCGTGGAACAGTGCAAAGCTAGCCGACTTAAAATAAGGTTATCTACTGTGTTTTATCTTTTTTGCATATGCTTGTTCACCCTTGTTTTATACCTTGGGTTGAAGCAACATAAATTTGAGATATGGCTACTCAATTTTAGACTTTGCAGATCACATACCAAGGTAATATACTTCTCCATAACTTACCCAGTCATAGACATTCAGTTATAGCAACAGGAAACAGATGGAGATAGATGCCCTATAAACACTTATTACATGCACAAAAATCTGCACAGCCCTAATTGAGACAGATTCCTGGGTCAGTGAAGATGGTGATCCATGCCTGCCTGGCAAGTGCAAGGTCATGAGTTTGAACCCTGGTCCAGCAAAAAAAAAAAAGAAGATGGTGATCTTAGATGTCTAATGTCCTTTGCCCACACAACCTCCAGAACAACAGGAGGACTCTGATGAGAGCAATATGCCAGTGCTTTCTCTGGAATTAGTACATGGCACTGCAAACAGATCAGAAGCTGCAACAAATCACTGCTAAGCGTAATAGAAAAAAAGCCAGATCAGTAAAGGAGAAAGTGGGCCAGCCAGATAGCTCAGTGGAGTAAAGCACCTGCTTAGGCAGACATAGGGGCCTTTTGATTCCTGGCATGGTATGTGTTATGGTTTATGTCTAGTTGTCCCCCCAAAGCCTCATGGAGTCATTGGGCGGGGACTGCTAGAGTTTGAGACTTGATCCATGATCCCTGGGATTATAGGTTTTAGTACTGATGAGATTATGGGTGGAAGTACTTCCGGGATTATGGGTGTAGTCTAGGGCGGGAGCTAAGGCGGAGAGCCTGAATGTAATATAAAGAGAGACAGAGAGACAGACTGGAGCTCGAGCTGGTGCTGCTGCTCTGCTGCCCTGTTTGGTTGGCTGCCTCTGCCACCATTTTGCTGCTGTTCTGCCGCCTTGAACTGGATGCTCTCCGCCCTGCTCCACTCAGCCTTGGGCCAACCGAATATGGACTGAAACCTCCACAAACTGT
>PVJA010006379.1:0-33471 GCA_004027025.1 Myocastor coypus
AAAGATAGTTAAGGCTAGAATTCTGTTTGAGAGAGTCTTCTCAGCAAGTTCTGTAGCTATCTAGTACTTCACCTTCTTTACAAGGATGCTATGAAAGGTTTCCTCAAGTGGTTCCCAGACTTGGAAGTCCCTGGGTCTCAGTAGCCCCTGATGTCCAAGAGGAACGTTACTGTCTACAAACTCCATCTCTGTAAATTGCCCTGACTGTGTGCCAATAGCTAGGAAGAATTTTACTACCTATAAATTATATCCAGGCAGACTTGGCTCACAAAATTTGGTAAGTCTATACCTGTGCTGAAAGCTAATAGTTCATAAGTATATTTTAGGAATACTAGGAAGGTTTGACATTAGAAAACTTAACAAAATAGCTCCCACAGTGATAGGAGACAACCTGCTGGGGAGGGGGCGGGGCTTTCTGCCCCTCTCTTGGATAGAAGCTTTCATTCCCCTAATAAATTTTTTTTTTTTTAAGCTTTCTTCTTTTAACAACAATAACAAAATTCCCACAGCAACAAATAAGGAAAAAAATTGGGGGTCAGAAGGTGTAGCTCAATGGTAGGACACATGCCTGGCGTGCAAAAGCCCTAGGTTTAATCTAGCGACAGAAAAGGTCATTTATAAATACCATAACATGTGTTAATACAATCAGAAGCCAGTTATTTATTTTTATCTAACTGAAAGTATTTGTGGCTTTGTATTTTTGAGTGACTTTCCCCACTTTCTCATTAAAACTTTTTAAGTGTGTACTTATTTTATTGGTTTATACTTGTGAACATAATAATTATATGGGTTTGGAGAATTGGTGTGCACACAGCCATGTCATATCTTGTCCATTTCTGAGGCCCTCCTTTCTCCACTCTTTCCCCAGCGCCCTTTTACCAACCCTGAAAAGTCTGGCTGTCTGTACACTACCATTTTTCCTTTCTTTACTTTTGAATTTATATTGTGTTTTTTTAATATAAGTGAAACCATGTGACATTTAACTGTCAATGTCTGGTTTAATTCACTTAGCATCACAGTCTCAAGATCTATCCATTTTCTTACTAATGTTTCAAATTCATCCTTTTTCCTGGCTACAAAATTTTTCATTTATTTGCAAATGGGCCAGTGTAGCCATTGTGCATTGTGTTGCTATAAATATGGGTACACATGTGTAGCTATAATATGGTGTTTTTAACTCTTTTGAGAAGATACTCAGCAGAGTTATAGCTGGGTCAAATGGAATTTCAATATTCAGTTTTTAGAGGAAACTCTATACTGACTTCCATAGTGGTTGTATTAATTTACATTCTCATTAACTATGTAGAGGGTGTGCTGCTCCAATTTGTACTGTATGTGTTTTTTATGATGACCATTCTGACTGGGGTGGGATGGACTCTCAAAGTTGTTTTGATTTGCATTTTCCTGATAGCTAAAGATCTTCCCTCTATTTATTGGCGGTTTGTACTTCTTTTGAGGAGTGCACATTCAGTTCATCTGCCCACCTTAAAATTAGGTCATTTGTTTTTGGGACCTGATGTTTTTGAGTTCTTTGTATATTTTAATCATTACTCCTCTATTGGAAGAGAAGTTGGCAAAGCATTTTCTCATGCTGTGGATTGCCTTTTTATTCTGCCAACTGTTTACGTGGCTATACAGAAGTACTTAATTTGGGCAGGGGAGAAACCTTAGCAGTCTAAGCACCTGCCTGCCAAATGCAAGGATCCTGGGTACCACATGCTGTGCTTGGCCAGAACCCTGGGACACCATGCCAGCTACTGAAACTGGGTGTGGTGGCACATGTCTGTAATCCCAGCGCTGGGGTGCTGAGACAGGAGGATCACTATGAGTCTCAGGTGTGTCGTAAGACCTTATACCAAATGAATGAGTGAATGAACAAATGAACAAAAGTACTTAATTTAGTATAGTTTCATTCCCCTTTTAAAAATGTATTTAGCAGCCAAGCGTGGTGGCACACGCCTGTAATCCCAGCACTTGGGAGGCTGAGGCAGGAGGATCAGTGCAAGTTCGAGACCAGCCTGGGCTACAAAAGTGAGCTCATGGCCAGCCTGAACTGCATAGTGAGACCCTGTCTCAAAAAGACCAAAAAAAAAAAAAAAAATGTATTTAGCACGAGGTCCACAGGGTCTCACTATGTAGATCAGACTCATAGTGATCCTCCTGTTTTCAGCCTCCCAAACACTGAATGTGAGAACTTCTCAAAAGAAGTACAAACGGCCAATAAATAGAGGGAAGATCTTTAGCTATCAGGAAAATGCAAATCAAAATAACTTTGAGAGTCCATCTTACCCCAGTCAGAATGACCATCATAAAAAACACAAAAAATGACACAAGTTGGTGAGAATGTAATAAATGATGAGAATGTGTCTTTTATTCTAGTCCATTGGTATGCGTGTCTATTTTTATGTCAGTACCGTGCTGCTGTTATTACTCTAGCTTTGTGGTATATACTGAAATTTGGATTGGTAATGCTTTCCATGTTTCCCTTTTTGCTTAGCACTACCTTGGCTATTCTGTATCTTTTCTGGTTTCATATAAACTCTAGGGATGTTTTTGCTAATTCTGTGGAAAATATTGTTGATATTTTGATTGGAGTTTCATCAAATCTGTGTATCATTTTTGGTATTATTCCATCTTGATGATATGCTTGTACCTATTCAGGAGCATCTAGGAGCAGGAGATGTCTTTTCATTTGGTAATGTCCTCTTTAATAACTTTTTAAAGAGTACTTTAGTTTTCATTAAGAAATAGGGACTGGCAAGGTGGCTCAGCAGTCTAAAGTGCCTACTTAGGTAAGTTTAAGCAACTGCAGGGACCATGGTTCCATCCCAGGCACCACATGCTGCGCTAGCCCTATCCCTAGGGCAGGGTGAGCCAGCCATAATTTAAAAAAAAAATTCTGGGAAAAACAACATAAAGAAAGAAAGATTTATTTTGGCTCTAGGTTTCAGAGGTTTCCACCCATGGAAATGTGGTCCTTTGGCTTTGGAGCAGAACTACTCACACCATGGCAGTTGGGACATTGTAGGGGAAGGTGCTAGGAAGTAATGATATCAGGGACAAGATAGATCTCTATCCCTATTTCTTCCTCCAAGGACTCCTTCCACCACCTGCTGGGAACCAAGCTTTCAACACACAAACCTTTGGAGAACAAACTATAGCCTATCTTGGATCTTGGAAAAGACTGTAGACCTCTCTGTCTTCAAAGCTGAGTTAGGACTGATGGGTGAGGTGATAAAGACTCAAGATTTGACTGCATATAAGCAGTGTATCTAATAACTGATGCCCAACAATGGACTAAAAGTCTAGAGTTTGGTCAGTGGACTTATTCAGGCCTGTAAGAGTCTTGTATCAGGGGCAGAATGCCTGGGCAGAGGCAGCCTCAATGGCAAGGAAATGTCATTCCAATGTGAAGATCCTCTTAGCCTCTTGTCTAGAAGACCAAAATACATTGTAAAATTGGATAACAAAAGATCCAATTGTTCTGGCAACTAAATTATTAATTTATCAGGTACAATGAGTCAGTCCCACCCACAGCCAAGTAGGCTGCTGTCCCTACGTATCTAGAAAGATGATTCAGGCCTGTCTTCTAGGCATACCTACAGACAATAGACTCATAGCTTCCTGGAATTGGATGGGACCTGGGCAGTCTTCCAATTTAACTTCTGATCCAATTTGGATTAGAAAAGCAATTTCTCACCCCTTAGTTAATTAGCTGTATGCAAAAGAAAATAATCTGATGCAGTTGAGGTAAATACCAAGGGGGATTCCAATGAACACGCAAACTTTGCCAAGTATAAAGTCACAGTTTTAACCTGTTAACTCATAGAACATTTATTTAATCATATCTCTGAGCAGGACGGTTAGGACCAGAAATTCAAAGTGAAGAGGATGTTCAGATCTGATATATGGATATATATATATATATATATATATATATATATATATATATATATATATCCATAAAAACAAAAAGCAGCAAGTAAGAGTGACGCAAGTGAGACAGTGATCTGATGGCCTGAGGGCATAAAAGAATAGCTAACTTAGCTAATTTTTTTTGATCTGGACAATGGAAAAATTCACCTGGAGTTGGCTATCCAGGCCATAAGGAAGGATCTGATTTGGTCAAGATGAGGAGGAGGCATATTTCACGAAGAGGGACCAGAAGGAGTAAAAGCACATAAGTGGAGAAATCTAGGGTGTCTGCATTAAGTAATTCAATTAAGAGAGGAAGCTGGAGTAAAAGCAATAATCAAGGATCTTTGAAAGCTGCATTCAAGAACCTGAACTTTCTACTTTGGGCAATAGCATGCTTTTGAAAGCCATGCAAAGCTGGTCAGAGAGCTCAGTGTACTAAAGCGCCTGCCCAGGCAGTGGCTGGGGTTCGATCCCCAGCATGCCTTTCCAGTCCTGCTCCCCACCTGGGGTGTGCTGAGACAGAGCTTTGGACTGGGCATGGTGGTACGTGCCTGTAATCCCAGTGCTTGGGAGGCTGAAAACAGGAGGATCACTATGAATCTGTAGTGAGACCCTGTAGATGCTGTATTAAATACAGAAAATAAAAATAAAAATTAATAAGAAAAAAGAGAAAGCCATGCACAGGAAGCATTTAATCCCCACAACAACCCTGTGTGCAGGTACCAGTGTAATCCCATTTTGCAAGCAAAGCATCTATCTATTCTCTAGGCCAAGACTATGTCCTTAGAACATGGCTAAAATAGTGACAGAACACACTAAATTCATGAAGTGAAATCTGAAATTAAATAGCAGACCTCAAAACAGAAATATTTTAAATATATTTTTAAGATCTAGGTTAGATGAAAGAGCAAGATATTCTACTAATCTGGTAAGCAATGAGCTTGGTGTGAGTGAAGAAAAGCAGTCTTAGGGTGGGTCTCCCCAGAACACACATCTTGTGTGAGCACCAGTCTGCGTCTCCATTTTCCTGTTTGAGCCTGGCCAGGACGATGACCAGGGCTCGGCATCAGCCCCCTCATTGCTACCTCTCCTCATCTAAGGGATCGTGTGGGTGAGAGCGACCCAATGATTGGGGTCGATTCCAAAGACGGAATTGGTTCGGAAGGAGTTTCGCAGTGGCGTGGAGGGCTAATGTGAGGTCATCTTGCCGCTACTCCAGTCTTCGTAGATCAAACGTCTCTAGCTCTTTAAAAAAATTTTTTTTTTTATTTTAGGGAAGGGTCTGCAGGATGTTCAGGGTCTCATGACTAGATCAGACTTGTAGCGATCAGCCTTTTTTTTTTTTTTTTTTTTTTTTTTTTTTTTTTTTTTTTTTTTTTTTTTTTTTGTCTTTTTGAGACAGAGTCTCACTGCTGTGCAGTTCAGTCTGGCCTTGAGCTCACTTTTGTAGCCCAGGCTGGTCTTGAACTCGCATCGATCCTCCTGCCTGAGCCTCTCTATCTCTTTTCACAACCTGTGGACAACCATCTTTTAGATTTCTTGTTTGTCAGTGATTCTCCTAAACTGCCAAGAGCAGAATATGCTATTCTCTTGCAATTAATTATAACTGTCACTTACTCATGGGCACCACGTGCTAGATGCCCAATCCTTATAACAGCAGGTTCTTACTACTTTTGTTTTATAAAGAATCTATAGTTCAGGTAAGTCAGTGGGTCTAACACGTTAGAGTTCAGTAAAGAAAAGTGGGGTATGTTGATTTCTAAGACTTACAGTTTTCTACCACTATGATAAATTTTATTACCTATCGAGCTAGTTACAATAAAATTTGATTTCTTTAAACATAGTCCCTGAGTTTAAGTTGAATGTGATCCAGAAAGTCTAGTCCCTGAGATAACTGGTTCTGCCCTGCTTGGGTGACCCAGCATTGTGGTTTGAGCAAACACCAGGTGACACTCTGTCACTTTTCATTGCTGGCTGAGTTCCTTGATGGCATGCTGTAGGCCATATATAGGCCATCAATATGTTAACTCACTAACATATTGCAAGTGTTGACTTGTAGCAAGAAGCTGCTAGGGAGTGGGGAAACGGCACGCAGGGGACTTCGGATACTAGAATCAGACTGGGCTTGTTCTTCTAGCCTAATATAAGGGGCTAATCAGCCGTGACAAAGCACAAGGTGTCAGTGTTCTCAGAGATGTGTTGTAGCATTTCACATTTTAAAGGGAGGAGGAATTATTCTCAGAATGTGAGAAATATGACAAATCTTGGTGGAGGAGGTTACATTTGAGCACATTTCTTACTTTGCTTTGATTTTATACTCCAGAGATGATATTTAAAGGGGTTCTTATATCATAGGGTTGTTATGAGGGGCGACTAAAGCAATTCAAGGGAGTGTAGCATAATGCCTGTCACTTACGCCATCAGTAAAGTTATTAAGATTTGAGGAGCAGCGTTCAGTTAGACTTAAAGCTAGGGTTTTGAGGTCATATGGACCTGGGCTCAAGTCTAACAGTCTAATCAGTAACACTTAATTTTTCTCTGCCTCAGATTCTTCATCTGTGAAATGGAGCGGATGTGACTGCTTAATAGGTGAAATATATGAGATAATGCTAATAACATGAAGACTGGAGAAGAGTAGGCTTTAGCAGTTGTTACCTGTGACTATTTGTCTTCTGAGCTGGGCCTTGGAAGGTGGATAAGATCTGAAGGAAAGACAGAACATTCCAGATAGAAGGTGCTAGGCATAAATTGTACTATAACTGAGAAGGAAATCATTTTAACTGACCATTTAAAGCTCACAAGGGCAAGAAGAGAGTCCGGTGACAAGAGCTGGGTGACCTCGGAAGCCCGAGTGAGGAGTCTGGGTCTTGTCTCTGGCCACTGAGGTCATGCAGTCATGTATGTTATGTTCACGATTTTACCAGGCGTTGGCTGCTTTGTTGTTCTTAGTTTTGCGCTACAATCTCTGCAGTTCTTCTCAGATTGTTTCCTTGTGGCCCATCACTTGCCATCTTTGTGACTGCAGCTTTGTCCTGACTGGATTCCCTTCTACTCCTGCACCTTGGCCCACCTTTTATTTTTATTTTTATTTTTTTACATAGCAGCAGTTAAACTGATGTATTAAATGCAAACTTCAACACCTGCCTCACCGCTTAACCTACAGTGGCTTCCCAGGTTGCTTCAGGTAAAAACCTGAAGTCTTTACCATAGCTTAAAACCACCTAGTTGATCTGGCCTGTTGCTGCTCTTTGGATCAGCTGGTATTCTGAAGAAAAAAAAAAAACATAATTAAAATGGATAATGACAAGGTTGTAGACAGGATCTGAGAAATCTATGCGCTCTAACTCAGGAAGGTATTAGCACCATGGGTTCTGAAGGACAAGGGGGTGAAGCCACCACGTGGCCTAGTGAGTAGCTCCATGGAGAAGACCAATGGGTGGAAGCCTTGACCCTGAGTAAAGGTGAAGTGAGCCACAGCCACCCAGAAGAGGAGAAAGTTAGGAACAAATGCTTCCATCTCATTTGTCTCCCACCTCCTGCTCTCCTGCCAGCAGATCTCATGTAAACCCAAGCAGAACCCAGAGGGCAGGATGTAGTCTAGACAGGTGAATTTCCTCAGGCACAAGATACGATATAAATATTATGGCAAATAGATCTGGAGGGGTACTGGGAAGTCTCTACCAGGCCTTTCTGTGGTTTTTCTAGGCCACCTTGAACTTTGTTTTTAGCCTTTAAAAATTATATTTGTACATAATGGCTACATTTAATATGGACAGTTTCTACATGTACATAATACATATTAATTATTTTCTTGTTCCCTACCCTTCTCATTCTTCCCTGATTCCTCCAACTCTTGTCCCCTTTCCCATTTGCAAAAGCTCTATTTCCATTTTTTATTCAGTTATCTGGCTTAATGCCTTTACCTTTGCCTCCTCCGCTTTCCCATCTCATGTTGCCTTGTATACTTCTTTCCATCTCTTCGTTCTTGCCCCTTTATCTATTTTCTACCTAATGGTCTCTGCTAGAGAAACCATAGTGGGCAAATAAGATGGTAGAGCATTTGTACAAATGTCTTTTGAATGATTACGATGTTCTAGGTATTGGTAAATACAAAGGATACAGAAATGAATGGTATTTGCTACCTGCCCTCAGGAGTTCATAGTTTAATAAATGAGATATTGTATAAACAAATCACCCAGGGTTGCAAAAGCAACTTTAGCTGTCTAAACAAATTCATTACTAAAGCACAGAGAATAGAACAGAGCATTCTGTCTCTACGCTTAGATGAAATTTAACAGCAGACATTTGAGCTGGAATTTAGAGGATGGCTAGGGTGAGGGCATGTGAAGGACTTCCACGCAGAGGGAACAGCAAGAATGAAAGCAGAGACCATGGCACAGCAGGGCGGGAACTTACTTGACCTGTGTCCTTTCCACAGCTAAGGGGTGTATATTAGCCAGAAGAACTTTCTAGAAGATTTTAAAGTCTATGGTATCTTATTCAAACAGTAAGGTGAGAGGCTAAAACAAGGAGACAGCGGAAGACAAGAGGAGGAAAGAGGCAGAGGCCCAGGAAGAGAAAGAAGGGTTGGACAACAGCCAGAAGTGGCAAAGGAGACTCAAAGGATGACAAAGGCTTTTGTATATGTTGAAATAATTTCTTTGTAAGAAAATGGGTGTACCTTGAGCACATAATGTTAAATGAAATAAGTCAGACAGAGAAGGTGAGCTATCACATTGGTTTCTCCTACGAGAAATGCAAGATGTACATGGAGAGCAAAAATAAAAGATGGAACAAGGACTTTGTGGACACGGGATGGGGATCAGAGAATGGGAGAGGACAGCAGAAAAGGAAGCACAAGGGTTCAGGTTGCACCTGCAAGACGATTCTGCCAGGTAAACGTAAAACAACACTGCACTGCAAACACACGGAATAAAAGCCAAACCCTCGCGAGTTCTGTTTAAAAGAACAGAAGTTTATTCCAGTTCTGATCCTCGTATCTGGCCTGTGATCTGAAAATAAGTGTGCTGTGTCCTAGGACAGCTTGTACTTTGTTGGGCTCCTAGGTCTAGGGCATGAGTGGTTTGGTTGGCACTGCTTTGTGGTACTTTTGAAATAACATTTCTTCCTCTCTGCCAACTTAATAGTTCACTATTTTTATTTAGGGGTTTTGTCAACACTCCTCTGAAGACTCTGAAAGCATCTTTTGATAATTCATGTTCCTTCCATTTGCTACTTCACTATAGTCACATCGTTTCAACATCACCTTCTCGATTTCTTTCCTACCTATGCAGCATTCTGGAGCCAGAAAGTGTTATTATTATTATTTTTTTTTTCATGATTAATGTATCCAGTTGACCTAGCATGCACGTGTGAGGTATGGTGCCAGCTGTTGGAATCACATAGATAAATAAAATACTGTCCTTGTCCTCGAGGAGATTCTGGTCTAGTAGAGGACACAATCCAAAATAGATTTCATTAAAAAGGTGCTAACTGAAATGACAAAATAGTTCTAGCATCTTGTGGAGATCACAGAGAAAGGCCCCTGAGCTGAGGCGGGGTGTGGAAGGCAACTTAGCCAAACGATATCTGAGGTGGTCCTCAAAAAAGGACTAGAAATTAGTCTAGAAAGGTGGCCGGAGGGAGGGAACTAGAGCACAGGTAAGGCAGAGCGTGACCCAGGAGATGAGATCGGCAAGGAAGGCAGGGATCGAGTTGAGCTGTGCACTGAGCAGTTCGCGTCACATTCTTAGTAGGTTTAGATTACGGACAACTGTTAGACTTTGGGTTTGGAGCTGGATTTCAGGCATTTTGATGGCTGCGAGATAGTTGAACGACACAGTGTAGGTGGGGAAACTTAACCAGAGGGCTCTAGCAGTTCAAGCAAGAGAGGGGGATGACCAAGACAGTGGGGAAAATGACCATGATTCTGAGAAATATTGAGAAGATAAAAGCAAGCAGGACTTGCTTACAGATGAAATAAATAAGGCTGAGGAAGAGACAGGTATTCAACAAAGTGCTCGTGGGCAGATTCTACTTAAATGCCCGCGAGTGAACAAGGGAATTCCTCAGGTAAGGCATGCCTACATGGTTTGGTCTTGGCTTCAAAAGCTGGCTCCATCACTCAAAAGATGTGAACTTTCCTCAGTCATTCACTCCTAATGACTCCTAATGACTCCTAGTTTCCTCCACCTGTAAGATGGAACCATAAGTACAGCTTCGCAGGATTTTGTATTATTATAATTATTAACTTGTATTAATTATAAAATTAATTGCGTGGCAGTTCCAAGTATATGTATCTTGTCGTTTCATCCCATCTGCCCTAATCAGCTCTCTCCTCATTCCCTGCTTCTCCTCCATGCCCTTTGGCTCCCCTTGAAGTTCCTATTTTTGGGTTGTCCTTTTTTCCTTCCCTTTAGTTTGCACATATGAGAGAAAAGGTGTGATGTTTTTCTTCCTGAATGTTAAGCTCATTGCACTTAACATGATCCTCAGTTCTGTTTGTTATCCCCCAAATTAATCATTCCTTATGGTTGAGTCATACTTCACTGTATACACATACCACATTTTCCTCATCCATTTGGCTGCTGGTGGGCGCCTGGCATGGTTCCATGTACTGGTTGCTGTTAATTGTGCCACAGTGAACATGCAGGTGTGCAAATGTCTCTCTAGTGTGCCAACTTTAATTTTTTCAGTGTGTGATGAGAAGTGGCACAGCCAGTATGATGCCTCCATTGTCAGTTTATAAAATGTCTCAAAGAGACCATCAAGATTGACGGACTGAACAACAGCTATTGTGGCTGGGGTGAGACAGAATCTGAGCAGCTTTGGCTTGCATTGTATGTCACTGGGTTATGATGAGGACGACATAAAATAATGGTCTTAAAGGCAGTTGTGAAGCTGAAAGGCTTATTAAGTAAAGTTCTGTTGTTCCAAGTGCCACCCCTGGGACCTTTACCAGTTGAATCAAAATGTAGTAAACCATTGTAGTTTGCAAAATAAAAACATTCAAACTCCAAATTTGGGGGTGATACAGGCTGGAAATAAGACAAAAAATGCTACCTAATCACACTTATTTTGTTTTAAGTGGTAGTCCTCTGCTCCTTTCAACTTAATACTATTTAATTTTAAGTACCCATTATATTGTAACATTGATTATCTCACCACATATACAAAAACCCTAGTAGTGATGGATATATAACTTGTTCTTAATAATGTGAATTTTCTTTCTTCAGAAAAAAACCTTCTGTTTTAACTACCAGTGGTTTAAAAATGAAAAGTCAAATAATTTAACCAGGAAAGAACACTCTTTTGCCTGCCATAATTACTTTGACTACTTTATTTATTTATTTATTTATTCTTGTTTCAGAACCTTTGTTTGTTTATTAACTCATTTTTATGGCTGGCTCAGCCCACCCTGAGGGCAGGGCTGGTGCCGGGCATCGAACCATGGTCCCTGAAGCTGCCCAAGCTTTCCCAAGTAGGTGCTTTAGACCACTGAGCCATCCCGCCGGGCCCCATGACTACATTTTTACAATTAGGAAGTGACGTCATTTTGAGATGTTATTTCTTTCTCTCATGGCTCTGAGATAATTTTCCATTTTACTAAATGACTTACAAGTTTTAAGAGTTCTTCACATTAGAAACCTTAACACCTTGCTAACAGAGAACAAACAAGTTTTGGAGAAAGCTGGCTTTGAGATATATTTCTAAAGTTGTGGCTGACATTCTAGAAGGTTTACTATATTTCTGACAGACTATTAAATCCCTAGTGCAAATATTTGACTCAGTAGGAAAATTGCTCATCCTCCCCCGTTCCCGCAGCTGGAACTTTCTGCCTCGTCCTTGGCAGGCAGTGACCAAGCAGCAGCCACAGCTCTCCTATCCAGTTGGCCGTGAGCAAATCTGCTTTTCCTCTTCATGGATAAGGGGTACTGGTGCATTCTAGTTTAGAAGAAGTGAGTAAGGGACTCTGAGTATCTTTGGAAGCAAGAGGTTATTGATAGTTCTATCCAGAACTGGGAGCGGGGTGATGTGATAGGCAGCGTTTGCAATTATGAATGTGTGAGGGAGATAGGTAGGGGGAAGGAAGGTTGATATTGTGAGGTAAGAGAGGAAATACTGTGGTATCTGACAAGAAGGGGCCCTGTGTTCAGTTGATCATCCTTCCAAAGTGCTTTAAGCTCATCTGCTTAGGCAAGCGTGAAGGACCACAGTTTGATCCTCGGCACCGCATGCTGTACCAGCCCCACTCTCAGGGCTGGCTGAGCCAACCAAAAACTTAAAAATAAATAGAATAAAATAAAATAAAATTGGGCCAGTCAGATAGCTCAGCGGACTAAAGTGCCTGCTTAGGCAGAGCACAGAGGCTGAGGTCCGATCCCCTTCATTCCATGCCGGCCCCACCCCCAGGGTGTGCTGAAATAGTGATTGAGGCTGCGCGTGGTGGTGCATACCTGTGATCCCAGTGCTTGGGAGGCTGTAAGTTGGAGGGTTACTACGGGTTCAATCTACACAGTGAGACCCTGCAGAACCTATATTAAATACATTTAAAAAATAGGGCCAGCGAGATAGTTCAGTGGTCTAAAGCAGCTGCTTAGGCAAGCTTAGGCAACTGCAGGGACTGCAGCTCAATTCCTGGCACCACATGCTGTGCCAGCCCCACCTCAGGGCAGACTGAGCCGGCCATGATATAAATAAATAAATAAATAAATAAATAAATAAATAAATAAGGCTGGGCGTGGTGGCACACACCTGTAATCCCAGCAGTTGGGGGGCTGAGGCAGGAGGCTTGGTGTGAGTTCAAGACCAGCCTGGGCTACAAAAGTGAGCTCAAGGCCAGCCTGAACTGCATAGCAAGACCCTGTCTCAAAAAGACAATAAACAAATAAGTAAAAATTAAAAAAATAATAAAAGCTTACCTCATAGCCCAGGTTCAGAAAACAGATTATATAGCAGCAAAAAACACTCCTCTCCTCTTGTTTCTTATCACCTTGTTATGATTTATGTCTAGTTGTCTCCCAAAGCCTCATGCAATCATAGGGCGGGGACTTCTATAGATTGAGACTTGACTCATGAGTCACTGGGATTATGTGTTTTAGTACCATAATGAGGTTATGGTCTGAGTACTGCTGGGAATTATATGTGTGGCCTGAGGCAGACAGGCTAAGGCAGAGAGCCTGATGTAATATAAAGAGAGACAGAGAGGCAGACTTGAGCTGTTGCTGTCTGTTTCCCTGGTTGATCGGTTGCCTCTGTCACCACTGTTGCTGTTCCGCTACCATGAACTGTTTTTCTTCCATGTGCCACTCAGCCTTGGGCTAGCTGACTATGGACTGAAACCTGCAGGAGCTGTGAGCTAAATAAACGTTTCCTTCTTTCATTTTGGGTGTTGGATATTTGTCCCAGCAATGAGTAAAAGACACACCTCCTTCCTCTCTTTCCTTCTTTCCTTCTCAGTGGGGATCTAACTCAGAGCCTTCCATAGGTGAGTTATTCTTCCACCCTTTCTATCACTATATGATATGAAACCTGTAAATAAAGTACCCTGATGAAACAGACAGCTGCTTCATCTCAGAGTGTTCAGTTGTCAAGCAGAGAATGAAGTCGTAGGATGGAAAGATCTAGTAAAGGGGTGGGGGACGTAGCTCAGTGGTAGAGTGTGTGCTTAGCTTGGTTTCTCTTTCTTTCTTTCTTCCTTCCTCTTTTTTTTTTTTTTTTTTTTTTTTGTGATACTGCGGGTGGAACTTGGGACCTTACACTTGCCAAGCAGGCACTTACACCATTGTGCTATCTCTCCAGCTCCCCTGCGCTTGATTTTTTAATGCATTTTTTAAAAAGAAAAGGAATGGAGGAAAGAAGAAAGAGAAAGAGAAAGAGAAAGAGAAAAAATAATTGAAAGAAAGAAAGAGAGAGTGGGGCCCGGCAGGATGGCTCAGTGGTCTAAAGCGCCTACTTAGGAAAGCTGAGGCAGCTGCAGGGACTGTGGTTCGATCCCCAGCACCACATGTTACACCAGCCCTGCCCTCAGGGCAGGCTGAGCTGGCCATAGAAATAAATAAACAAACAAAAGTTCTGAAACAAGAAAAAAAATAAAATAAAAAAATTTTAAAAAGAGAGAAAGAGAGAGAAAGAAAGAAAGAAAGAAAGAAAGAAAGAAAGAAAGAAAGACTAAACCAGAGGTGCATATCCCTGCCAAGATATACGGAAAACATGCACAGAGCACCAGGCTCACCCTGCATAGATAAGTCCCATCAACTGAAGGTTTCCTTCAACTTTTTAGAAGGAAACAAAACAAAACAAAACAACCGAGGACAGGAAAGAACAGAACTTGAAAGTCAGTTCTGAAAGAGAACTGAGTGGATCAGTCATATTTCCTCTCTTGTTTGTTAAGTCCTGAGTTAAAAATGGAAACTCTGAAATTTGTCCATATTACAGGGCCCAGAGTAGGTTGAACCAGCCCAGCGGTCTCCTTGCAGAATTCCCGTGCCATGGTTTGAATGTGTCCCTGTCAAAATGCAAGTTGAAGCCTGTCCCCCCATGTAGCAGCATCGAAAGGACCTTAAGAGAGAGGGCTCGTTGAGAGGTGACTGGGTCATGACCGTCCTCCTGAGAGCTTAATGCTGCTCTCTTGGGATGGCTAGGTCTCGTAGGGGTTATTAGCTCTTGGGAGAGCAGGTTGTTACGAAAGAGCGAGCTCAGTCGTCTCTTGCCTCCTGTTGCTGTGCGGTCCGTCTCTGCCTGTTCCTGACTGCTGCTCCCTAACACGTCCTCCACGCGAGGTCTCTGTCACGTGACACAGTGGCTGGGCCCTGGCCAGATGCTTAGACTATGCTGTTTGGACTTTGCAGCCACCAGAATCATGAGTCAAATCTTTTCTCTTTGTATTTGCCAGCATCTATTATTTTGTTGTAGCAATGTAAAAACAGGGCAATCTATCCCTTTTAAAGTGCTTTAGCTTTGCATGTTGCTATCCCATTAAAACATTTTAGTCCCCTTCCACAGAAGCAACTGAATGAAAACAGTTTATCGTATACATTCTTTTGGTCCTCATCTCCTGCATGGTTAACTAGACATTCATTTATGGAGTTGTCCTCCTTCTCTTATTAGAAATTCCCAACTGTATATGTATGAAATTCTGATGTATGAGTAGTTTGTTTATGGATTCTTCCTTTCACCAATCTGATTCTCTCTTCATGTAAAAATGCTGTAGGGCTGGGAAGATAGCTCAGTAGAATAAGCGCTTTCCTGGCAAGTGCAGGGTCCTGCGTTCAATTCCCAGTACCGAAAAAAAAAAAAAAAGCTGTAATTTTTTTGCTCTATAATCTGAATATTCATGCATTAGTTCACTTATAAAAGTAACTTTACAATAGATTGCTAGGTGGCACTCACAGTACTTCCTCATTCTTTTTCAGGATATTCTTTCTTTTCATTTTCATGTTAATGTTTTCCATGAACTTTGGTAAAATTTGGCTCGTTTCTATTTCTTTCCTTGCACAATCCTTCCCTTTGCCCCTAATCATAGTAAGGCCTTTAAAAATGTCCTTCAGGCCCTATGCGGTGGTGCCTAGCTGCAATGCCAGAACTCGGGGACACTGAGGCAGGAGGACAGATGTAAGCCCTGGCCAGACAGCTGAGTGACTTAGCTCGATTCTGTCTTAAAAACAAAACAAAACAAAATGAAACAAAAGGGCCAGCCAGATAGCTCAGTGGACTAAAGTACCTGCTTAGGCAGAGTGCAGGGACCAGGGTTCACTCCCTGGTACCACAAGCCATGCCAGCTCTGACCCCAGACAGCACTGAGATGGTAACTGAGACAGGGTATGGTGGCGCACTCCTGTAATCCTAGCACATGGGAGGCTGAAAACAGGAGGATCACTATGAGTCTGATCTGTGTAGTCAGACCCTGTACTATATACATTTTATTTAATTTAATTATTTTTCTTTATTACTTTTAATAAGAAATTACAATGTGACAGTTTCAAAACATGTTAGTAGTACGTTCCCAATAATTGATACAATGCATATTGTTGTCCTCATTGTAGTTTTATTTATTTATTTTATGCAGAACTGGGATTCAAACTCATGACTTTGCACTTGCCAGACAGGCACTTGTACCTCGGAACAATCTCCCCAGCCCCTACTATATACATTTTAAATAAAAGATCTTTCAGTGATGTTTTCTCTTCTTAGATTCTGACTTACACTTGTTTTCACTTCCTTCAGTGAATAACGGAGAAACTGCAGCCACTTGGAGCTTCATGTCCCCAGGAAGGAATGGGCCCTTTCCTACAGGTGGACTAGACAGAGACAAGAGGACCACTTGAGTCCAGGAGCTCGGGGTGCAGCACACTAGTTTTGCCAGGGCCTCCACCAAGTGCCAGCTGTGGAACCACACATGCAAACGCACTGCGCAGTAACACAGCAAGACCTGTCTCTTTAAAAGTTAATATTTTATTTTCTCCCTTTCATCCATTATAGCTCACCTCTCCACACCCCAGCTAGGATCCTCACCTCTAGAAAACTGTTTTCTCTGCTGTTACCCAACACATTCTGCTCCTCTTGACCCCCAGGGGCCTCTCCTTTTTCCAAGGTCTTAAACCAAATGTAAAAAAAAAAAAAAAATGTGTATAAAGTTAACATGATCCACTTGCCTTTTGGACAACCTAACGTGGTTATATGTCCTTTTACTTCTCTGTCACCTTTTTGTTATAATGACACAATATTTAAGAAAAACAACTGGAAAGGGGAAAGATTTATCTTGTCTCACAGCTTCAGTGATTTCAATCCAAGGTTGAAGGCTGGCACCATGGCTTTTAGGCTTGTGAGGAGGCAGAAGCATCAGGGTAGAAGGGCATTGTAAAGGATAGCAGCTCATGTCATGGCTGCCAGGAATGGAGGATGAGAGAGAGGGGAGGAGAGGGAGAGGGAGAAGGAGAGGGAGAGGAGGGGTAGGGAGAAGGAGAGGCGATGGAGAAGGAGAAGGAGGGAGGGGGAGAGAGAAGAGGGAGAGGGAAGAAGGGGAGGGAGAAGGAGGAGGAGAGGGAGAATGAGGGAGGGGAGGAGGGGGAGAGAGGGGAGAGGGAGAGCGGGGAGAAGGAAGGAGAGAGAAAAGAGAGAGGTGAGGGAGGGAGAGAAAAATGAGGGAGGGAGAGGAAGAGGAAAGGAGGAGGGGAGGGAGAGGGACAGGGAGGGAGAACAAAAGAGGAAAGAGAGGGAGAGGGTAAAAGGAAAGGAAGAGAGAGGGGAGCAGAGGGAGAAGGGAGGGAGAGGGAGGGGTGGAGGGAGAGGAGGAGAGAGGGAGGCAGAGCGGGAAGAGGGAGAGGGAGGGAGGTAGAGGGAGAAGGAGAGTGGGAGAGAAGGAGGGAGTAGAGGAAGGAGAGGAGAGGGGGAGGGGGAGGGGGAAAGAGCCAGAGGGAGAGGGAGACCCGAAGGAAGGCTCTGGAGGCAGGGCGCAGTCCCAGGGTCACGCCCCCACTCCCTTCAGCTAGATGCTACCTCCTAAGTCCCCCTTACTTCCCAATAACGCCATCAAATCATGAATCTACCATGGACTAGTCAATGGATGAGGCTAGAGCCCTCATGACCCAGTCATCTCCAGAAGCCTCGTCTCTGACCACAGAAGCCTTTGCGGGCCATCTACGTCCCAGCCACAGCAGACTCCACCTCTCTTGAGAGCGTATTTCTGGAGGAGCCTGTGGGTCTCGCTTCTCCCTTCTCTCCCGGCCATCCCTCCTGCTCGTTAACTCCTTGCTGCTGCTAACACCCGAGCCCAGATTTGATCTCCGCACTCGTAGAGATGTTTCCAGATGAGGCAAGAGGTAAAAACTCAAATTTCGTTTTTTTTTTTTTTTTGTCTTTTTGAAACAGGGTCTCGCTATGCAGTTGAGGCTGGTCCTGAGCTCACTTTTGTAGCCCAGGCTGGTCTCAAACTCGCACCAATCCTCCTGCCTCAGCCTCCCGAGTGCTGGGATTACAGGCGTGCGCCACCACGCCCAGCTGAAGCAGGGTTTCCAAACCTGATCCTGTTGCCTTTTAGCCATGTGATCTTGGACAAGTTAGGCCCAGACCTTCTCAGTTTTCTCATCTCTGAAGTGAGTTTTGACTCCAAAGCATTAACATGAGGACAGATGAGTTAATGCTGATGAGGTGTTTGAAATGGTAGTTATCCTAAAGCAGGCACTAGTCTTTACAGAGGCTAAAAATAATAATTTTTTTTTTTTTTTTTTTGTCTTTTTGAGACAGGGTCTCGCTATGCAGTTCAGGCTGGCCTTGAACTCACTTTTGTAGCCCAGGCTAGTCTCGAACTCTCACCGATCCTCCTACCTCAGCCTCCCAAGTGCTGGGATTACAGGCATGCACCACCACGCCCAGCCAAAAATAACAATATTAACCGCTAAAAACGATACGGAATTTCAGGGCCCGGCAGGATGGCTCAGCAGTCTAAAGCGCCTGCTTAGGAAAGCTTGGGCGGCTGGAGGGACTGCACTTTGATCCCCGGCACCGTATGCTGTGCCAGCCCTGCCCTCAGGGCAGGCTGAGCTGGCCATAAAAATAAATAAACAAACAAACAAAAGTTCTGAAACAAGAAAAAAATAAAATAAAAATTCTAAAAGAAAATACGGAATTTCACTAAACAACATGATAGGAATTGAACAATGTGTTATATTGCTTATTATTCTCTCCAAATTAGTTGTTCAGATTACCAGATATGAGCTTGCAAAATTGGTCCAAAGAACTAAAAAGATGAGAAAAAACAATTTAAGCGTTGACTGTTCCTTTCAGTAGACCAGGAGAAATCAGCAGAAACCCAGCCATCCTATGTACATACATATATATTTTTTCCTCTCTTCTTTCTTTCTTTCTTTCTTTCTTTCTTTCTTTCTTTCTTTCTTTCTTTCTTTCTTTCTTTCTTTCTTTCTTTCTTTCTTTTCTTTTCTTCAACCCACTTATTGCTATTGGTGTTCTGATCTAAGGTAGGTAGAGAAGGAAGCAGTGGAAGAGAGCTTAGGTATTCACTAAGATACGAAATGACATTTCTCAGTCCTCAGAAGCATAAATTTTGCGGGATGTGGAGATAGCTCAGTGATCTAAGCCCCTGCCCAGCAAGTACAAGGATCTGAGTTCGATCCCTGGTACCCTGTACTACCGAAACCAGGCGTGGTGGCATATGCCTGTAATCCCAGAACTGGGGAGGCTAAGACAGGAGGATCACTATGAGTCTCAACTGTGTAGTGAGACCCTGTATCAAAACGAATTTTTATCTTTTTCTCCCTGGCTGTCTGAGGATCCGTTGCCATCATGAATGACACAGTAACTATCCAAACCCGGAAGTTCATGACCAGCCGGCTTCTTCAAAGGAAATAAATGGAGGCCCGGGAGATAGCTCCATGGCATAAGTGCCTGCCTGGCAAGAGCAAGGTTGTGAGTGCAAATCCTGATCCCACCAAAAAAAAAAAAAAAAAAAAAAAAAAGGGATACAAATGGTGACTGATGTCCTTCACCCTGGGAAAGCAGCAGTACCTAAGACAGAAATTCAGGAATAACTCACCAAAATGTACAAGAGCACACCAGGTGTCATTTTTGTGTTGGGATTCAGAACTCAGTTTGGTGGCAAGATGACTGGCTTTGGCATGATTTATGATTCCCTGGATTATGCAAAGAAAAATGAGCCCAAGCACAGACCCGCAAGATGTGGCCTGTGCGAGAAGGAAAAGACCGCTAGGAAGCAGCGGAAGGAACGCAAGAACAGAGTGAAGAAAGTCAGGGCCCCACAAAGGCCATGGCGGTGCTGGCCGAAGCCAGAGGAGTAGAGAGTCCGCAGGGCCTGTCCGCGGTGAGTGCTAGTGTTTTCAGGAGAGAATTTAAGAAACTGTAAAGCCTTCAAAAATTTTTTTAAAAAGTCCAAATCCTGTCCTTTTTAATTAAAAGTTCTTGTTTATTAATACATCAATTGCTACTATTTGCAAGTATACAGTTCAAAAGCTCATAGTTTTACCATCTAGGATTGTGTCAGTATTTCCCAAATATCTTTGTAAGATGAAATCAAATGAGAAATATGAATTTCATGATGTACATGCTTTTCCCGAAATATCTACCTTAAATGTATACACGCGTTTTTCTTTATGCTGTGCTTGCATGTACCAAGCTCTGGAGTGATCTTTGGCATGTGGAGGTGGGAGGTCTAGGGTCATAGGGAAAGTTTTCAGTGGCTTTCCACATCTTATCTTGAAACAAGATGAAGATATTCCCTGCTCAAAATTAAATTTCAAAAGTAAATATTATACAAGTTATAGTTTTAATAGAAAGCCTTTTAAAATTCAAATTTTCAAAAGTTATGGCAAGAAGGGGCTGGGGAGATAGCTCCGTGGCACAAGTAGCTGCCTGGCAAGTGTAAAATCGTGAGTTCGAACACAGTCCCACAAAAAAAAAAAAAAAAGAAAGAAAGAAAGAAAGAAAAAAGTTAAAGTTACGGCAAGAAGTGCCTGCTTAGGCAAACACAGGGACTGGGGTTTGGTCCCCGGTACAGCATGCCACACCAGTCCTGCCCCTGGGGTACACTGCCCCTGGGGTACCCTGCCTGTGGGGTACACTGATCAAGTCCCAGCATGGTGCATGTCTGTAATGCCAGCACTGGGGAGGCTAAAACAAGAGGCTCACTCTGAGTCCGAATTGTATAGTGAGACCTGTACCAAATACATAAATTAGGGGGAAAAAGTTATGATAAGAAATGGTTGCTTCTATGTGAAATGAGTCTTTATTCTTTTTTTTTTTTTTTTTTTTTGATTATCATGTCCTTTACTTGGATCTTTTCCCTTAACAAGTCTGTTGTGGCCTTCTTTTTCTCATTTGATCAGTCCTGGTCTGATGTTCCCATTTTCTGCAGTTACTCGTGCTTATTTCTGGCTTCCTTCCACATGGAGTATTGCTTTCTATTCACTTGACTTTAAATCTATGAACTCTTGGGGCTGGGGAGATAGCTCCAAGGCACAAGCGCCTGCTGGGCAAGTGCAAGGTTGTGAGTTTGAACCCTGGTCAATAGGTGCTGGGATCTTTCTTGTGGAGTTGGTCTCAGATTAGATCAAGAGACAGGAAATTTACATTTTACCTTGTAATATGCAAATTTGACTTGAATTATAACTATCTAGCCAATGAGTAAAGTTCTGGATGAGTCAATGGATGATCAATATACAGTTCAGCCACCAAGAAAGAACACTCCAGGTCCAGATAGATTCATGGCTGAATTCACAAGAAATGTAGAGTAGATTTAAGGCCAACATTCCTCTAACAGTTACTGGAGGCTTCAGTCCATATTCAGCTGGCTCCAGAGCAGACTGGCAGATGGCAGAGTGCAACCTTCCATGGCGGCAGGCAGATAGCAAGAGCCTTTATTCTATTTTTTTTTCTCCCTCCCAGAGACTGTGCGCAAGGCTAGTGCTCAGCCTTAAGTGACTTCCCACCACTTTTAAAAATCTTCTTATGAGATGAGGCCTCCCTGAGCTGCCAAGGCAAAATTTAAACATGAATTCCCTTCTGCTCCAGCCTGAGTCCCTCTTTAAGTAATTTCCTCTATTACTCTTATATACAGAAAAATAGATTTATTATATGAAGATGGCTCTGGCAGTCATGGGTTCTAAGGCTGGATCTGCAGTGTAGGTTCTCAGGGTTGAGAGTGTTTGAAGTGTGTCAGCCCTGGAAGGCTGGTGGCAGACCTGCACAGCGGAGGACACAGACGGGGTCTGCAGACCGGCGTGCAGAAGGAGCTGATGATCAGACGAGGCTGAAAGGCAGTTTTCTAGAGAATCCTCTCTTCCTGTGGTACTGAACCTCACTAAGACTAGGCATCGTACTAGTTTTCTTCATTGGCTGCAAGTCCTCTTGAGTTTGCATTCAAGCTGCATCTGCGGAGATAGTGTGCCTTTGCACACTCCACTTTTACCAGGATGACGACCAGGCCCAGGTGCAAGAGCCAGGTCTCGATCAAACAGCAACCTTCTCCAGGACAGCTCCTCACCTCCCAGGTTGCTGTCTGCCACTGACCCTCCATCACAGTCTCTTCCCTGTCCCTGTCTGGAATCAGGGGACCTTCCGCCATCTTTGCTCAAAATTAAAAAGTCTTTTTAATCTTTCCTTTAACTTCCCCTTTCTTGCCAACTAAATGATGCTTTGTGGCCAGCAGAAAGTCAGAGTTGAACGATACTAATGAAGAGGGGCTGGGGAGATAACTCCATGGCACAAGTGCCAGCCTGGCAAGGGCAACGTAGTGAGTTCGAACCCCAGTCCCCCCCCCCCAAAAAAAAAAAAAAAAAGATACTAACAAAAGTCATCCCTGCCCCCACTGGCACCTGGTGCTCCTGCTTTACAGAGTTGCCCACGTCACCCACAGGGGGCAGCTACATCCCACTCTCAGCCCATTCTCTCTCTGGCCCCTTTTTATTTTCTAAAAAGGGTTCCATTATTTTAAAATTTTAAAAGCTAAAATTAGAAAGCTAGTTTTTCTCAAAGATACAGATATGTTGTTATATTATCACCTTACCCAAAAATAAAATCCATTGACTCAACAAAACCCAAACCCTACCAGAAAAAGTGAAATGATTCAAGCTATGTCGCTAGAAAATTTCTTTCTTACCTTTGTTGGTCTGGCTCTAGGACTTAGGATGAGAACAAGTGGTTTCGAATGGGTTCCACAAAGCCAGATAGATTCTAGTTCAACAGGGAAAGAAACAAATCTTCCTCTGAGGACTGTGGCCCCCCCGGGGAGGTTCCTAACATCCTGGCACTGGACCCCGTGGGCACGTCTTCAAGCCTAACTCTATTTGTGGTGTGAGTTCCCTTTACGGGAAGCGTTCACAGACATCAGGGATGGTAAGTAGGAGCTGATCATGGAAAAAGAGAGTGGCTTGGGTGGGCTTCAGATGACTGGGCCAGGGGCAGCTGCCAAGACAATCTCACGCCCTGTGGTCATGGGTTCCCTTCCACTCTGTATTTAAAATCCAAAGTAAGACTCCTTCCTGTGAGCTCCAGAAACTGAACTGTGTTTGCACAGAAACTGTGTCAGTAGTCAGACCTGAAGCCATCATCCAGAAGAGTGAAGAATATATATATTCTTGAATATATTTACCATTCATTTTTAGAAATTCTTCTCAGAAAAGGAATCCAAGCACTTAAAAATGAAAAAAACATAGGAAGCTTGCAGCTCCTGAGCATAAATCCACAAAAACTCTATAAGCTTGAGCATTCCAGGGTGAGGATAACTTGACCAGACCACTTAGAAGGTTCAGGGGAAATTCTAGCCCTTTTAATTAAAAGGAGTAGTTTTCAACCTCCCTGATGCTACACTGCAGCACAAGATCACATTCAGGGTTTGTCCAAGTTAAAGCTAGCCATGGTTTTAATTCTCGAACATCTTGGTCACTGAGAATGAGGCAAAGCTGCAGAAAGTGAGCGGGTGACCTAGGGACCTGCCAGAATCTGGCCCATGTGGCAGCTCGCTCCATACTGTATTGCGCAAAGCCTTACATGGCCCATTTCTGTGAGCCAGAAGAGCAGTGTTCCCTTGCTCAGTAGCTCCTTAAGTCCCTTGGTTGTTTCGTGAATTTGGATTTCTGTAATGAAGACTGTGACCTCCTCAAGGTCAAAGGGCTGTGGCTTACAAATCCTGGCGGCCTGCTGATAGAGTCCATGGACAATGGCTTGCTTAGCAGCCTCCGGATGATAGATTTATCATTTGGATGAGGAAGACAAAGCAGTGTTTGTGCTCTGCCAAACCACAGTTGCAGAGAGCCCACAAATTAACTCCCCACAACTGCTGGCTTGTCCCATCTTCACTGGCAAGTTCCCAACTAAGAACGTGGATTCCATCCTGGCTCCTTGCATCCTATAATTAAGGGACCCTAGAGCCAGGATGTGAGGGGCCTAGATCACTCAGAGGTTTACTGAATGTAGCTCCTAGGAGCGAGGGCTGTTTCCCTAAACATTCCATTAGGAGGTGAAAAAAAAGTGACTTTGGTGGCATCGGCCAACACCAGGGGGCAGGAGAGAAAGCGGAGTGAATGGGCCGGAGTTCAATCTCAGAATGGTGTGAGAAATGGCAAAAGTGGCAGTCCTTGCCAGGGAGCATGTGGACTCTGCTGAAAGTTTAAAAACTCTTTAACAATTATTTTGTAAAATCTTCCATGCTCATTGTAAAAACATTCAAAAATACAGGGAAAACAGTGAAAGCAGTTTTATTAGTCATAATAAAACTTCACCATCTTTAATCACTTAACATTTTTGTTTTCAATGCACACATGCTATGCTCTCCAAACAGGATCATAGCAACTTATTATTATTGATGTTGTATTGAAAGAAACTCTTGGTACGTTGCTTGGCCTGCTGTCTAACCAGCCAGACCCACCTACCTCAGCCTCCTGAATGGGGGGAGGGCTTCAGGCATGTACTACTATGCCTAGTGATGCTAAATTCTTCTTCTTTTTCTTCTTTTTTTCTTCTTTGTGTTTTTTAGATAGAGTCTCAATATGCAGTTCAGGCTGGCCTTGAGCTCACTCTTGTAGGCCAGGCTGGTCTAGAGCTTGCATGGATCCTCCTGTCTCAGCCTCCCAAGTGCTGGTATTACAGGCGTGTGCCACCACACCCAGCTCCTAACTATGCTAAATTCTTATAATCTTATAGAGCTTTATAACTTTAACTGGTAATACTCACTTTTTAGTTCACAATATAATTATAAGTAAGGAAAAATATTCTACCCAGGATTCTAGCTTTGGCTCTGATCTAACTAGCCTCAGGTAAGCAGCTCAACTTCTTTAAGCTATAAATTCTTTAACTGTGAAGAATTTACCATTTGATGCTGAAAATACCTAAGACACCCTCCATCTCTACCATAGCTGCTGGGAAGTTAAAGGAAGATGGTATTTTGCAGTGGCTAGTGTCCTGCCATCAGCCAGGTTCTAATCCCAGCTCTACCTATAAGGTGAGGTTCTGGACAGTTTTCTTGACTTCTCAGTGTGTCAGTTTCCCTTTCTGTAAGAAGAAGATGGAATTAATGATAGGGCATGCCCCCTGGGGCTAAGGTGAGCATTAAAGAGAGAATTCTCATGAAACGCTTAGCTCTGTGGTTGGCACATGGTAGAGGCTCAGGGGGCCACTGCTACTAGGCCCCAGGTTTCCTGAAGTGACAGAGAGGAAGCACATGCACACAGGTGACCACATGGGCTGGGGATTCCGCTAAGTCTTCTCACCCACACAATCTTATTTAATCCTTAGAACAAATTTTACAATCTCCATTTTACACACGCAGCAACTGAGGTAGGAACTCGCTTCGGTTCAGTAGCTCCTGTCCACCCCACAGTCTAGTTAGTACTGCTGGGGCTGAAGGCCTGTGATACCTGCCATTAGGTGGGTGTTTCATTTCTAAAATAAAATCCAAGCATGAAGTATCTCAGCATGAATTTCTTTTACACTTTAATAATTCCATTTTAACAATTCCACTTTGCACTTATTTAAAAGACCCAGGGATTTTTGCACATTTTAATTGGCTGCTAGATAACCAAGTTAGAGCAGAATTGGCTGCTAGAAATCTAAGTTAGAGCAGAACTAGGACATAGGTTTTACAAATATAAATTATACTCAACTTAGCAATTTATTTTTATGGCTATAACTGATGGCCTAAAAGTTCTCCAAACTAAACAAAATAAGGAAATCTTAGTGAAAGTAACTGGCTTATGAAATGCAATGGGGTATTTCAACATTTTCTTTTCTACATTGTCAAAGGACATCAGAGCAATGGATTACGGTTGCCTACTGCTTCTGACTGGCCCACGAGTAAAAACAGTCATTTCATTTCTTGTTATAGTTTTTCTTCCAAGGAGAAAACTGAAGAACAAATCAAAATACAAAGTTCCATTTAATTAACCACCACCTCATTCTTTTGTGGCACTCATGTACTTTACTGACGTGGGTTAGAGGAGTCGTGGGGTGCACCTCTGGGTTCATTTTAATGACCAGCAACAACACCCCAAACAAAACTAAACCTCCAAACAACAAAAGTGCAGCCAGCTCTGATCGCACAGGCCAGTGTGCGCAGATGCACATATTTATAAAAAATGTAAACATTTTGAGTAATATATACATTTGGGTGGGGCCGCTGCTCTCGGTGCTCTTGAGTCAACTGTGCACAGACCCACACAGTACCAAGTAACAGACACCTCAGCTCCAGAGGACCTGGCGCCAGCCCAGGAGAAGCCCGCTGCGTTTTCTCCCGGCCGAGCATTACGTGCCTGGCGTCCCTAGCCAGGCTTCCAGCTGGCCCGCGAGTCCTTTGCGCCCCACCCTGGGGATCCAGCACGCTCCCGGTACAGCCAGCGGCGCGGAGATCACGTTCGCGGGCAGAGGGCCGGCGCGCAGCTGGGTGCCCATTGGTCACGCCATCGGGCCCGCCTCCCGGGATTGGCTCGAGGGCTCGGTCCACGTGGCTCGGCGCTGATAAGCCGCCTCTCGGCCCAGGCTCCAGCCAGCGCGAGCGGCCACCGGAGGGGCGCGGCGGCGAGCTGGGCGCTGCGAGCTTGCGCAGGCTGCGGGGTGCCGGCTCTCCCGGTCCACTGCCTTCTCTGCCCAATGAGTTGCACCAGGTAGGTTCACTGCCACTTCGCGTCCCGGGCAGATGGAAGTGTGCAGCCGCGGGGACGTCGAGGGGCGTTCTCCGGTCGGTCGTCTCTGCAGGAGAAAACCCAGGGCAGGGCAGTGGTTGAATCTGGCACCCGGGAGGCCTTGGGGCTGTGAATTTTTTTTTTTTTTAATGCGTTGTTTAGAGAGAGTCTGTTTTGATAATCTTAATCCTAAATCAGAAACGTGTGTCACCTTTAGTTCAGATTCCTTCAAGATGTACTGTAATTTTTGGGTTCCAGTGTCCTAGGTACTCAGGCAGCTTACTTTTTGTGACAGCACTGTGACATTGGGTAGGTGTTTATCCTAGAGGCAAAAATTATAGGATGTTTGCTTTTTTCTTTTTTAAAGAGAGGGTCGCTCTATGCAGCTCGGGCTGGCCTTGAGATCACATTTGTAGCTCAGGCTGGTTTCAGCCTGGTCTCAGATTCCCAAGGATCCTCCTGCCTCAGCCTCCCAGGTGCTGGGATTACAGGAGTGTGCTAACACACCGGAGTTGCATTGCATTCCCATTCAGCAATCATTTGGCTCCTCAGTGCCTCTTATCATGGACTGTCACAGCAAGCCCAGTTTTAGAATTTAATCATTAAAGCCAGTCATGGTGGTACACACTTGTAATCCCAGCACTCAGAAGGTTGAGGCAGGAGAATTGCTGTGAGTTCAAGGTCAGCCTGAACTCATTATTTGAACATACACACACACACACACACACACACACACACACACATCATACATACATATATATATATATATATATATATATATATATATATATATATGTTTTTTTTTTTTTTTTTTTTTTTTTTTTTTTTTTTTTTTTGTCTTTTTGAGACAGGGTCTCACAATGCAGTTAAGGCTGTCCTTAAGCTCACTTTTGTAGCCCAAGCTGGTCTCTAACTCACACCGATCCTCCTGTCTCAGCCTCCCAAGTGCTGGGATTACAAGTGTGTGCTACCATGCCTGACTGAACACATATTTTTAACTCAAGTGGCCAGACCTTAAAATTCCAGGGAAATTGCCCTGTGCTAAAAGAAACCTTTTGTAAATGCAAAAAGTAAAAACAAAAATAAAAGCCGCTCATAAACTAAGTAGCTTCTCTAGATATAACTTAACAGATGTCTCTAAAAATCCTGCCTATTGACTATTATTAGACCCACAAATACAGCTTTAGCTTTGTTTGTTTGCTCAAAGTTTGTAGGTCTCCTAGAGAAGTCCTTGGACTAATAAATTCTGTGAATGTCCTTTATTATCCACTTTGTGAAAATGCTTAGAACTGCGAACTTAGTGAAGAGAGAAACTAAAGCCAGACTGAAAACTGGCATGCCCAGTACTCGCACATCTCTAATCTGGAAGGCAAACATAGGCGAGAAGAAAAAAATCTCAATTCCATAAACTGAGCAACATACAACGAGGGGTAAAGGCCAGAAAAAAGCCTTCTTGTTGGATGCGTCTGGCTTAATATTGCTGAGCATGGTGGTGTTTATGTTTTAAATAGCTTTCTTATCTATTTATAAGTGCCCATTGCCCAAATAGTAGAAAATACTGAAAAAGTACAAAGACAGCAATAAATCACCCATTATTGTTAGTCTTAGGCATATTTACTGTAAAACTTCTCAGTATTTATAAATCCATACATGTAATATATGTTTAGAACAGTTCAGTTTTATAGTAGCCAGTGTTTTCTTTTTTTAAAAAATAAATTTCATTGTGTTTAAGGTTACATCTGTAGTGAAATGGTTATTATAATGTAACAAAGACATCTATGACAGTGAGGACAAGCATGATAGTCGAAGTGCAAAGTTAATCCTGATTTACTTGCAGCTTTTTATTCTCAGGACTGTTGCATGAAATTTTTTATTGCTATGATTTGTTTTATTTTTTTCTTTTGAAGAGAATTTCCCTTTCTGAGCAGTGTAATCAAGGCAGTAGCAAAATAAGCAATAACGGCCAGAGGGACTCTGAAACTATGCTTCCCAAACAACTTGTTTGGTCATTAGAATCTCTGGGGAAGCTTGAAGAATATACCTACTAGGGCTGGGGAGATAGCTGGGTGGTCTAAGTGCCTGCCTAGCAAGCACAAGGACTCCACTTCGATCCCCAATACCACATGCCCTGCTCGCCGGGGAATGCCGGGTGCACAGTGCCAGACCCTGAACCCTGGAGTGGTGGTACACACCTGTAATCCCAGCGCTGGGGAGGGTGAGACAGGAGGATCATTATGAGTGTGAACTGTGAAGCAAGACCCTCTACCAAATAAATAAAAGTTCAGAAAAAATTTTTTGTATACTATTTTTTTTTTCTTTTTTTTTACATCAGGGATTGAACTCAGGAACTTGTGCCTGCCAGGAAAGCACTTATTCCACTGAGCTATCTCCCCAGCTCTTAAACTTTTTTTTTTTTTTTTAAAACAAAGAATATAGCTACTTCCTTAGCTCCACCCTCAGAGGTCTACTGTAGCTTATAAGTCACAGAACTCTGAATCCTTTCTCTTTTCCTTTCCCTTTCTCATTCCTTCCTTCCTTCCTTCCTTCCTTCCTTCCTTCCTTCCTTCCTCCTTTCCTTTCTTTCAGAAAGAATCTCCATAGCCCATGGTGATCAGATAGGTTTGAAAGCCATTGGTCTAGTACAGAGCAAATTAGACATCATCAAATCCAACCCTTTAATCTTTCTTTCTTTCATTCTTTTTTGTCTTTTTGAGACAGAGTCTTGCTATGCAGCTCAGGCTGGCCTTGAACTCATTTTTGTAGTCCAGGCTGGTCATGAACTCTCACAGATCCTTCTGCCTCAGCCTCCCAAGTACTGGGGTTATAGGCGTGTGCCACCATGGCCCGGCAACCCTTTTATTTCTCAAACAGGGAAATTGACTCCTCCTCTAATTGTCATAAGCAGATAACTTAAGGTACTATTGCCAGCCAAGGGCAGAGGTAGACACAGAATGTAGATCTAATCATTTAATATTGTTATTTTTTAGCCATATATGATAGCAACTCCCCGGTGTTGCTCTGCCTGTAATTTTATCAGTATAAAAACTGTACATGTGCATTGGGGTTCAGGCAGAGAGCATTTCACATAGAGGTGGTAACCCCCCTTCCTTTTGCATTCCAGAATGATCCAGGTTTTGGACCCACGCCCCTTGACAGGTTCAGTTATGCCTGTGGATGTGGCCATGAGGCTTTGCTTGGCTCACTCACCACCTCTGAAGAATTTCCTGGGTCCTTACAGTGACTTTCAACGAAGAAATTTTGTGAATAAATTAAAACCCCTGAAACCATGTCTCAACCTAAAACAGGAAACCAAATCACAGAATGAATGGAAGCACTCACACAAGCAAGCCAAGAAGCGGGTGGTATTTGCTGACTCCAAAGGCCTCTCTCTGACTGCTATCCATGTCTTCTCTGACGTCCCTGAAGAACCTGCATGGGATCTCCAGTTTGATCTCTTGGATCTCAATGATATTGCCTCTGGCTTAAAGCTCCATGAAGAAAAAAACTTGATCTTAGATTTTCCTCAGCCTGCAACTGATTACTTAAGTTTCAGGAACAATTTCCAAAAGAACTCTGTCTGCCTGGAAAACTGCTCTTTGCAAGAGCGAACAGTGACCGGGACTGTCAAAGTGAGAAACCTGAGCTTTGAGAAGAAGGTTCAGGTCCGTATCACTTTTGACAGCTGGAAAAGCTACACAGATGTGGACTGTGTCTACATGAAGAATGTGTACAGCAGCTCAGATAGCGACACCTTCTCATTTAGCATTGACTTACCCCCTGTCATTCCAACTGCAGAGAAAATTGAGTTCTGCATTTCTTACTATGCTAATGGGCAGGTCTTCTGGGACAACAATGAGGGTCAGAATTACAGAATTGTCCATGTACAGTGGAAGCCTGATGGGGTGCAGACACACACAACACCCCAGGACTGTGCATTCCACCCAGTGCCCCATAAGACAGAGATAGAGTCAACGGTCTTTGGCAGTCCTAGGCTGGCTAGTGGGCTCTTTCCAGAATGGCAGAGTTGGGGGAGAATGGAGAACTTTTCCTCTTATCGATGAATTAACCAACCTACTGTCTGGTCTTGACCTGTCAGTCCCTGTGCAATTCTAGGTCGGTATTGCTCAAGATTAGGAAGTATTTGCTACTTTCTTCCATCAGTAGGTTTAGGTTTGAGCTTTTGAGGCTTGGCTGCAGAAGAGGCAGTCCCTTGGAGAATTTAGTGTTGGAGTCTGGTATGGATGATGCTACCCAATTTAATTTTGGAGAATCAAGTATCAGCCTAGGAACTATTTTTTGAAAAATAATACTTTTCCACTGCCCCTCCTCCTTCCCTCTCAGTTCATTAGCTTTCACATTGGGCAAGAACAATTTGAGGCAGGAGGACTGATGGTGAAGGAAAGCTGTGCTGATGGTGTGAGGAATGTGTGAGTGGTGTCCGTACTCGCAGGCTCTGAAGCTCAAGGAGGAGCTGCGGGAACAGTCTGGTGCTAAAGTTTTGGTGAGAGCGTGTAAGGTGGTTTTGTGTATTAAAGTTGGTTTTAGGGTTCTCTCATGAGAAAATAAAATGCATTGTAGAGAAAAGCCAAGTGAAATTTCAGGGTGGTGGATGATATTGAGGGAAGATGATGATCTATAATTCTGAAGAATTAAGTAAAGCCTTTCTGTTTAAACACGATCTATCAAAAATGATTTCAGGAAAGTTTAAGAAACCTGGCTTTGCAGTCATAATGTGATACACGACAGTGCACAAGACTTGGGTTTTTGGAACAATAAAAAGGGTGCTGTCACCGATGGCTGACAACATGTAGGAGCTTGAGGTCATGGCAGAGATAGCTTTGTGCAAGTGCCTTGATTGAACTGGAGCACTCTGGTTGCTTCACCCAAACATCTGAGTGGTCACGTAATAACTTGAGGTTTTTGACCTCGTAAGGAGGTCCCTACTGTGTGCCTTGGCATTCCTCCTGCAGTGCTGCTGCGTCTTCAAAAGCGGTGTCGGTACACATGCACACTCACGTCCTTCATATTGAAGGTGACTCACTTTCCTGCCACTTTTTCAATGTGATATTTGAGGTGAGGACTGACACTAGAATTCAGTGTAAGAATCTAGTACCTTGCACATAGAAGTAGCAGCCTATCTCTTGCTTATTTTATCTTGCTGTTTAAATTTCCTTTGAAGTCAAAATACTTTTTTTTTTTTTTTCAGAAAATGGGTCTGAACTGTTTTTGTGTGTGCATATGTTCATTCTGTAAGATCTTAAGGGCAGGAATTCCAAAGTGTTTGCTTCTACACAGCACATCCATTGAGAGGTGTGAAGAGACAGCAGTTAATTTTAACATGTGTGATCTGCCGTGCTGAAAAAAAACACTATTGGAATAACTCTGGTATGACAGTATCTGAGGTTTGACTAGCACTCATAATTTTTCTGCTGTAAATATTTCACTCCCTTCTAGCTATCCTTTATCACTGTAAGAAATAAATGTGTTTGATAGTAAGATCTGAGAGTGTTTTCTTAAAGCCACTATTAGTTGAATAAGAAACTCAACTGACATTCTTTGGTTTACTTTAGCACTAACGAAGCAGAGTTGTCTGGACCAGGAAGTGGACCCATCTGAGGATATTTACATGTCCCAGTCTCATTAGTAACCACATTTGCTACCACCTGACTATTGGGGCTGTGGCTTGAGCCAGTGTGACTTCGCCCTCAACCCTGTCTGTGGTCACTACTTACCATGGATGTTCTTTGCTAGGTCAGTGTTATCTTGGAGAACATGTCAGCTTCCAAATGGGAGAGATGGTGTGAAAAGGGCTGGAGCGACTCCTACTTTGGAGCTGCAGCTCTCTACTAAGGGGCAAAGCTTAGAGCTTCACAGAGGGGCCCGGGAAGCCCAGTGTTGACTCTCAAACTGAAGAGAGCAGTGTGACCCTGTGGGGGAGAGGGCAGCAGGTCCGTGCACTGAAGGTGCTGCTCCAGCTTGGCCTGAAACTCCAGGTAGGGCTTCCGCGGAGTATTTTAACTGAAGGGGAGATCACTGAGCAACTTGGAAAGTTTATAAAGAATCAGCTTTTATCATGTAACATGCTCTTTGCCAGAGGTTGTAAACTAAAATTCTGTGGGCTGCATACGTCCATGGCTGTATTTTATTTGACACAAAATATTTAAAAAGGAATTCACTGCCATGATAGAACAATTATGACACTATACAAAATAATAGTCAGAGGCCACGAATGTGTGGGGCTGAGTGGTGGCTGCCCCATTTAGATGGGGCCGCTGCCCTAGATGAGGCCTGTGCCTTTGTGCTGGCCGACGTCCCCACCCTTGGCAGCTTGCTTGGATGCTGTCAGCCGGCCTTGGTCGGCAGTAAAGTTCATAACTTCTATTTTGTCTGTCTTGGATCTCTAGTTATGCTGCTGGGAAGAACACCCTGTTCCCAAGATATGGGGCAAATTTAAATTTAGATTTGACAAGGACATTGAGAATCATGGGGCACTGGACCAGCCAGATATCTCAGTGGATTAAAGCACCTGTGTAGGCAGATGCAAGGACCAGGGTTTGATCCCTGGGTGTTCTGTGTCGGCCCTGCCCCCTGGGGCGCACTGAGATTTCGACTGAGCATGAGCATGGTGATGCACATCTATAATCTCAGTGCTTAGGAGGTTGAAAATGAGAATTACTATGAGTCTGATCTGTGTAGTGAGACCCTGTAGACCCTATACTAAATACATAAAAAAAAAATCATGGGGCACAAATGCCTAATCTTATAAAAGAAAGATACAAACGAAATGACTAATTCAAGGTCTTGTTCCTCATTGAGTTGGCTGATGGGTGGGTTTGGTCTAGCGTTCCTTCTTGAGCTTCATGCTTCCTCCTGGATCTTCCATGGAGATCCCCTTGCTGGCTGCCTGGGC